>ML822823.1:33862-50007 GCA_009831015.1 Picea engelmannii
TATATAAACCCTCTTCAACTTCCTTTTGAAGTTTTAATAGATTTTCTTCTATTCTTTTCATGGGATAATTACCATCAAACTTTACACAAACTGTTTCTAGATATTCTTCTTCACTTGTAGAGAAAAATTCATCATCATCATTGAAATCAAGGGTTTTTGAGGGTTCTTTACCTTCATTTGAAATATCTTCACAATCTTCCTTTTTGCCAACATCAAGACATAATTCTTTGCCTTCATTTGAAATGTCTTCAAGATCTTCCTTTGTGCTATTATCACTTGATTCTTTATCTTCACTTGAAATGTTTTCAAGATCACATTTAGAAATAATACAATCAAGGTTTTTTGGAGATTTTTTACCTTTAATGATCTTGATGGAGTGATCTTCAATATCTTCCTTCTCCTTCTCCTTCTTGCTTTGATATGTATCCTCTAGCTTTAGCCATAGATCCTTGGTGGAAGTGCATTGTCCCATGCTCTCTTTGATAGGGCTTGAGAGTCCACTAAGAATGGTCTTGAGAGCCAATCCATCATTCTTCTTTCCTTCCCTTTGAGCTGAAAACTTCAACTTGTTCTTCAACGAAACTGATCCACCAATGGTTGCCTTCCAAATAGTTTCTCTCATTGTCTTCAAATACACTCTCATCTCTATTCTCCAAGTAGAATATTTTTCCTCATCAAGAATTGGTATTTCATCATCCATTTGTGTGTCTATGGATCTCCTTCAATCTTGTTAAGGCTTGTAGTGAAGACCCACCCTGATACCAATTGTTGGACACACCTACCACACTTAGAGGGGGGGTGAATGAGTGTGGGGCTCTTTTCCCAAAATTTCCCTCTTACACAAAACTCATTAGTTAGCATTCAGCATTTTTCTCATTACTCATTATTGTCATTTATAACCAGTTAGATGTGAACACATATCAGCAACATATATCAACAATATATCATCAACAAATCATCTCCACAAGGAACACAAGATGTATGTAAAATTTTTCTTTTTATTATGGACTTCAATCAAGGGGTTTTTCAGCAACAACTGAATAGAGTACAACTCTACAAGAGCACCAGATCTATATGCAAGACTCATCTTACATTCTCAACACCAACTGAGATGAGGCAACAATCCTCAATAGATATCAATTTGTACCATAAACAAGTGCATCAACCATGCACCAAACTGTGCCAAACAACATGTAATCAACCTGTACCATAAACAAGTGCATCCAACCATGTACTAAGTATATCCCAATCATGTGTAAACTAATAATCAACAACTACTCATCAATATGGACCAAAATCATCAACTATACATCTCATGTATGTGCCAACTCATCAATTGCTTGTCTCAACAATGACTAGTTTTGGTTTAGTTAACAAACCTAACTTGAAATAATCATAACTTTGTACCTGTAATGAATAAAGATTTGAAACTGATACAGAATGTTCTTCAGTTTGTTTTATGCAATTCCTCCAGGTTTCACTACTTGGAACCTCTCAGAAAAGGAGTTATAGCAAAAATGGCATACCTTGTTGAATTCTAGGTTATTCTAGAGAGAGACCTTGTAGGGCGTGCCCCGCATGGAATATTTGTTGAATTGATATGAAACTGTTACAAATAATACTATAGACTATAATATAACTAACACAATTGGTTTCACTAAATTTGGATATGTTATGAAGAATTTATGACGCTTTTACCGGAAACACTTGTTTTAGACTAGTTTCAGGACTATCCACAAACTCTATTTTCCACGGAGTGTATCTCCAAAAATACAACAACCCACAAGTGGAATTTTTTACCATAGATAATTGTATATGTTTCCTCAATGGAATATCAATATCACTATCTGAATCATTATATAAAAAAAAAAATATTACGAAAATGGTGAGATGACCTGTAAATAACATACCTTAGAAAGCATCATGAAAATAATTTATCCTCCCTTGAATTTCGAACCTCTTTTCTTCACCTTCCCTCTGAAATTCAGCTTATATTTCCTTTGGATACCTCAGTCACTTATAGATATTCAATATGCTCAAGTGTTCCACACCAAAAATGCTCAAGAAACTCTCCATCAATACTCCAAAAGATATTCTCACAAGAAGCTCTCCATTGATCCACAAAAAGGATGATCTACAAGAGACCATTGCTATCTTATTTATACTTTCATCCTCTAGGTCACTTAACCCATTTATAGGTCACTTAACTTATTTTCCTTATTTTAGGGTTAATCGCTTTCCATAAATAGAAAGTTTTCCAATACTTTATCATTTAATAATTCCTTCTTGATTTTGTCACCTTACTTTATCATTTCTTATTTTTTCACTTCTCTTTATTATTTAAATAATCCGCCTTGACTTTGTCACTTTAATCTATCATTTAAAGAATATTAACCCATTTCTAGGTCAATTAACATATTTTCCTTATTTTAGGGTTAACCACTTTCCATAAATAGGAAGTTCTCCAATACTTTATCATTTAAATATTCCTTCTTGATTTTGTCACCTTGCTTTATCAATTCTTGATTTTGTCACTTATCTTTATTATTTAAACAATCCACCTTGACTTTGTCACTTTACTTTATCATTTAAATAATGATTTCTTCTTTTAGGTCACTTTGACTTCTTTGACCTTGGGGTCTTCAAGCCTTCATGTGGGGGTCCTTCATCTTCGTAAGGCCATAACTCTCAAACCATGAGGAGTTATGTGACATTCCACATACCACTGGAAATGGAATAACAAGAACTATCCATCTAGGATAGTTTCACCAACAATTTCCTTGATATTCATCTCATTATTCCACATACAAGAAAGGGTCCTCCAACCATTCTTCTAGGAAACTCAATCCGCAAAGCATCTTCCTGTGAGGGCTTTCACCATAAGGGGACCACTTTGGAGTTCATACATTTGTGCACCTTATCAATCATGATAAGACAATAATGAGATCATGGGTCCTCCAACCATTCTTCTAGGATAACTCAATCTGTAAAGCGTCTTCCCATGAGGGCTTTCACCATAAGGGGACCACTTTGGAGTTCATCCATTTGTGCACCTTATCAATCATGATAAGATAATAATGATTCATCTATACATTTTTCCAATGATGCATCATATACCAATGAAACCACATCGATCCATCTTCATCATGTATCAATGACAACTCATTGATCCATCTTCATCTATGCATTCTCATCAAGGAAATCAATCATCAATCAATCAATCCTTTGGAATCAATCAATCACTTGACATCAATCAATGAAATCAACCAATCAAACCATTGGCATCAATGACAACATGATCCAACAGTAACATTATATTCCCATGTATTTCCATAAAGAATAAATCACAATCCAAATTTTTGGATTTTGGTTTTTTTTCCTCTAGTGGCCAGCTTGATAAATTTTTGTATGTTTTATCATGGTGTGGATTCTTATGATATATTGATCTATTTCCTATTTACAGCATAAAAATTGAGTTTATTTATTATTTGGTTGCATTAGCATTGTTGGATGAGCAATTAAAAATACAATGTGCAGTCTCATGTTACTTCATGTAAGTCATTATAAATATGTCAAAATGTCTTTATCTATAATAGCACTAGTTCTTTAGTTATTGAGGATAATAGCATGGTGTACAACCTCTCTATTTACGCCCCAACTGTTGCAGTGCCAAAAATACCACAGCTAACCCAACAGACCAATGGTAGTGGAGATAGCCATGAATGGAGAGTTTTGGTAGCAGGGTAGATGCCCAATGTTATTAAAATAACATGACAGCCAAAGGGTTATTCGTTGGATTGAAGGACCTACATGCCTTGTTTCTTGAAGATGTTTGCATAAGCTACGACCAAGAGAGTCTAATGTACTATTAATTTTGGGCATAGACTCTTGGGAAAAATTCAATGTTGAGTAGCTGCAAGCATGGATATAGAAAGGGTAGAGATATAGCATAAGACTATTTTATGGCTAGGGAAAGATTCTACTCAAAGACTACTTGGGTAATGCTGAGTAGATTCCAAGATATTTTTGAGGGAATTCCATCCTAAAAGTCCAGGGTAGTGAGTCACGGATTTCGTGTTGGAGGGTTGATCACTTGTTAGTGAACCAAGGATTCCATGGAGGGTTGATGTCTTGTACTTGATAAAGAAACTGTATGTTATAGGTCTCGTGAAATTTTTTTGAAGATAAACTATAGCGAAAATAAAATGGTGGGTACCTATATCATGGAGTCCATTGGTCCTCTACTCCTATGCCATGAATTCCATACCCGAGTCCAATCTTGCTGAGAGCACGTAGTTGTAGATAACATAGAGCTAAAAATGAATCCCGGGACCATGGAATCAAATTACTAAAATAAAATTAAAAATTCCTATGGATAAAATTCACTGAATAATCTAATTTTTAATCTATAATCTAAAAAAATAGAAAAGATCCCCATACCATAGTTGCATGATAGATCACTTGATCCAGTGGACTGCCACTCGGAAGAATATCAACAACACATTCATCAGATGTTTGGATTTGTGATTCCCCATATTAGTTCACATAGAATTGAGGATGTGATCCCTGAAGTTGTGGCTGGTTGAACATGCTAGCATTGTTGACCAAATTGTCGATCCTTTTCCTGAAGAAGTCAACCTAGATGTCAATGAATCCTTAGATAAAGCATTCTCTTCATATCATTGTTGGGGATGATCGCCAAAATCGTTATATTCAGCGTCGAGATGTTGTTGAATCTGCAACATTGGGTCTGAATCCACCTTAACTAAAGCAAGCAGTTGGATGAAGTTCAGAAATCTGTCTGAACTTATGAGAACAATGCATTTACATCATCTGTACAGTGTAGCCATGAGAACTTAGATCTATTAGTCCAGAATGTTGCTATGATGATTTTTAAGCACACCAGTGAAATTTTATTGAATGGGTAAACATAATTGTACAGTGTAGCTGTGAGAACTTGGATATGCATCTGCTATATCTCGCTCTAAAACTGGTTCAGGCACTATACTCAAACTAGGAATTTATAGTGTGAAAACAAATTTAATAGCAAACGACTTCGTAAAAGCCTGCTTGCTCATGACCAATTATGTCAACGAATGGCTCCAGTGAAAATATTAACTAACAAGTGTAGCTAATAATATTATTAAGAGGAAGATGTGTAGCTGATAATAGTATTAAAAGGAAGATGCGTAGAAAATAATATTATTAAGAATAAATATAATAATTATTGTTGCTAATTATGACAGGTGCAATAAGAGAAGAAACCATGCATGTGGAGATTTTTCAAATAGATTGTTTGATACGTGCAAATCCCTATGCCCATAATTGTGGGTTGGGAAGGTCTCTACGTAGGGGAGATGGCTTGTGATTAAAGATGGCTTCTACATATAGATATGACGACTTATTTGTTCTGATTTCAAGTAAGTAACGACCTCTAAAAACCATATCTTATATCTTCAAAATTGTATTAAAAAAGATATTTGCATTTATCACATAAATTTATGTTACAAAGGCTCAATTTGTGGATAATACCAGTTGAAAGACTTAATGGGAAAGGTGGAGGTGAGCTGGTATTCGATGTTTCACAAAAATCATGGCATTCAGAGTGCTTCCTAGCGTTATTTACACGAGCATTTTGTCTAATTTTGTTTGGAATTGATCTTTTTATCCCAGCAATCTCTAACCCGCAACCTATGCATTGAGAAACCCTGGATAATTTTCCAAAGGGAATAGTTGCATGATATAATCTCTAACCCGCAACCTATGCATTGAGAAACCCTGGATAATTTTCCAAAGGGAATAGTTGCATGATATATTTAGCTAATAAATATGTTGTTTCTATCAATCCCAGACTTAGAAGAACCGTTTAAAACATCGACAGATTGCATTCGAGGGGTCACGGGAATCGAACATGGAATTTCGTCTCAACGAGAGTAATGATTCAATTCTGATGTCACGAGCGGGTTTACCAACAAACCCTCTGAAATTGATGCGCTCGGACAACTAAATTTTTTCTTGTTTATTGTTGTTTTTATGGAATCTTTATTTGGGTTATTATTTGACTCTCCATAACACTTATTTTGAAATTGCATATATGAATCTTTCAATTTATTCCATGTCTTCTTGCTTGAGGCCCATGAGGGTGAACATATCAAAGCCATTTGGTCTAGGAATGTCAAATTGTTGCATGAACTACTAATAGGCGGAGGTTGTAGGTTGATGTTGTTATTATATTTAGTTATTGTTTGTTTATTTGTTGTTTAATACACTTTTGAGTAAAAGGACAACGTTGGGCATAGGGTATCAATGTCTTGGGATTTTTTTTCAATGCTAAATGCTTGAAAGAGATGCACCATATTGCAGATGTTTGTGTAGGGATGCGGCTACCGGGGGGTGTAGAGAGATTCTCTCAGGTAGTGTATCTGCCCTGAGAGCCTTGAAGAGTCATTGATTAGGTAAGAGACTAAATGACTCATAGGTCTACTCAGGTTTCTTGAGGGAATTTGAGGAATGAAATATCTTGGGCATGTAATGACAAGCAAACTGTTTCACAATGGGGTCCTTCTCTATCGCATATGAAAGGTAACTTCTTTCTTGGTTATATTGAATGTGATGGGTAACTCAATCAATATATCATTTGTTTACACAATCTGTTTCTCTCCATTCTAGTGGTAACATGGTTTTCTTCTCCCTATCGTCTAGTAGTAACATGGTTTTCTTCACCCTATCGTCTGGCATACTTTTCTCATGTGTGGTTGGTTGAAGACTCATATCCCCTGCTCCTTTTCGACCATCAGCATAAGCATCATATTCGTTTTTCTATCTGTGTCAACTTGGTAACATATCGATATGACGCATGATATCTGGCAATGTGAACAAACAACCATGAAGATAAACAAATCAAATGATAACGACGTAGAGTGATAAAGCGATTCAACTAAAATTAGGAAAAGGTATTGAGTACAATTTTATTTCGAAAGAAAAATGAACAGAATTCATAGTTCATAGGGAGCATTAATCATCCTTTAGATTTCATAACATACATGGTAATTACAACTTATGATTTGTTCAAGAGTTGAGGTCTTTTGGTTGGTAGAATGTGTTAAAGCGTTGACTGCTATCAATTTATGTCATTTGTCCTTTAAATTTATTTTGCCATGCTTAGACTTATATGAAAGGAATTGTGAACACATTTTTAACAATTAAATATATGATATTCAAAGCTTTACAATGCACTTTGAACAATTAAATATATTGAACATTATAACTTATATCTAGACGCAAGTTCACCTATGCTTTCGTTATTATAATTTTCATATCTATGCAAACTTGCAAAGTTCAGTTATACTTTCATTTACTTGAGTAACATTAATTAGTTTTCAATTCACTTAAATAATGTTTATAATCAAAATTTATTTTATAAATAATTGAAGTAAAAATATTAACTTATTTTTAAACTATTTAATTGTGATATTTATTTTAAATTTATCTTATTAGAAAACTTCTATACATAACGATATTCCTTATTCCATGCAATATGATTTACTACAGGACGTTGACTGCTATCAATTCATGTCCTTTGTGCTTTAAATTTATTTCACCCATTATTTTGTGATTTAAATTTATCTTATCAGAAAACTTTTATACATAATGATATTCCTTATTCCATGCAATATGATTTACTATAGGACATTGTAGCCTCTTACATAGTGTTATTTCATTTATTTAATAGTTCTCTAGTGTTTCTCAAATACGAAACAATTCATACTAAACACTATATATTTTTATAGCTATGTGTCCTGCTACATTTCAGTTATCAATTTGTTAACTTTTGTATGCTCCTTTTTTTTAAGCAAAGGATTCATTTATGTGTGCAATTTTTATTTTATGCATTCTTATTCATTTATGGTATGCAATTTTTATTTTATGCATCCTCATATATGTTTATTTATGCTTATGTTATGCAATTTTTATTTTATGCATCCTCATATATGTAGGAAGACCATATTTGCATAAGTATTTGTTTAGAATTAGCATACATCTTATTTTAAGAGCATAGGGTTAAATCTAATCTGTTTTATTTCGCATATTGTTGGCATTTATGATAAATAATTGTAGGGTAAGTAAGTAAGTTACCTTAATTGTATCTCTTTTCCAGGATTTTTGTTTTTTTGATTTCCAACTCGATGCTCTATATTTCCAAGATTTCCAATGCTCCATCAACATTATAAGCTTGATGATCAACATTATAAGCCAACTCTCCATCAACATTATAAGCTCGGTGATACTGTTCTATAAGCTCTGGTGATACAAGCACAATAGCAACAACATAAACTCGGTGACACAAGCACAGTGGCAATGGAGGTAATGGAGAAATGCAGTAGAATGCTACCAAAACATACCAGCAACATTACCAACAACAACTTCTTGTGATACAAGCACAGTGGCATAAAACCGGTGATAAAGCATAGTGGCATAAACCCGGTGATAAAGCACAGTGGCAGTGAGGCAATGGAGAAAGGCAGTAGAATGCTCTACCAAAACAAACCAGCAACAATACCAACAGCAACATCATCCAGGTTGTGATGTATTGTATACAAACACAATGGCAATGGAGAAAGGCACTAGAATGCTGCCAAAACTCACCGCATAAGAGATCTCTTGTTTAGATCCTTTTTAAAACCAGTCAGAACTTATTTAAAGAGGTCAGAAAGATAATCAATGAAGTTTTGGATGGAGATTCAATAATGTTATGTAACATTAGAAAATTAAAGTTAAATCTTGAAGTTAAGTTTTGGATGGAGATTCAATAAAGTTATGTAACATTCGAAAATTAAAGTTAAAGCTTGAAGTTACATAACATTCTAAAATGAAGTTACGTAACATTCGGAAATTAAAATTAAAGCTTGAAGTTAAGTTTTGGATGGAGATTCAATAAAGTTATGTACCATTCAAAAAGTTAAAGCTTGAAGTTAAGTTTTGGATGGAGATTCAATAAAGTTATGTAACATTCGAAAATTAAAATTAAAGTTAAAGCATGAAGTTATGTAACATTCTAAAAAATGCATCATAGATTCAATAAACTTAAAGCCAAGCTTATTTATAAAACTTTGCAATAAGACATGCATCTTGTTAGCCAATTATGCTTCGATAAAATTAATTTAAATATTATAAAAAAAAATTATTTATTTTCTCCTATGTGTAAGTTTGGAAAGTATAAAAGTATTTGAAAGTCAAATACATACTAATTGAGGATCAACGTCGTATCAAATGCTAGAGTCCCTCATTGCCTTCAACAGAGACTAATAAAGTGAAGATAAGCTTTGACATGGTTCCCACGTATTTTAGTGCTAATGTCATGCTTTTTCACCACATTGTATAACCCAAAGTAGGTGATGGGGCCAAAATGGCACACAATAAAACCATCATGTTTCTTAAGATGCTCATGTGCCAACACAATATCGCCACATTTGTATATTAATCATCACTCTTGGTTTTTATTACTGATGAACACAATATATTGAGCCGCATAATACAAAGTTATCCTTTTCATCCACAAAGCTCTTCACAATGTGGCCTAGTGGTCTATTGAGTCAATAGAAGCAACGGTTATAATATCAAGTAAACAAAGAAGATAGCGTTGCCTTTATTCCATGTTTATTATTTTTTCTCTTATGATATGGCGTGAGAATAATGCCAAAGTCGAAACCCCAAAAGAAGCTTGGTATAATGTTCATAATTAAAATATGGAAGAGATATATGAAATATGTTTGGGAAAAGTGAGTCATGCAAACATAAAGAAGTACATTATGGTAGAGAACATCATATGATGACTTTACAATATGGAGTAGATTAATTGGAAATAAAGTAGAGTAGATTAATTGGAAATAAAGTAAAGGACAATTAAATGATGTGAATGGTCATATATATATATATGGTAAAATGTCTAAGGTTGTGACTTACGATATAGGTATAATAAGAATGTTTGAAAGAGAGGTATAAGAGTACAAGGTTGTTGGCAGTCAATTCGCATTTTTATACTGTTTTTATAAGCTTCCTACACCAGTGTTTTGCAACTCTTGATTTCCGTTGCAATATTTGCAATAAAACGACACTATTATTTCGTGCGTTCGCACACTTATTTTGGTTCTCGTTTTCACGACTGCAAGCGTGAAAACTTGGTTTTCGAAGTCACATTAAAATCGTCACTAGATTGCTATGATCACTCTTGTCTTTATGTTCATTGCGCTTCTAATTTAACCATGATTATACAATTGGCGAGACCCTTTGATCTGTACTCATTTGGCATTCTTTGATTGATTATATAATTTCGTTTTATGAGTGATTGAGTTTGTGATGCATTGATGATTGGATTTACATGTTTTTTAATCGATTCACTTGACACATTGGTTTCGTGAAAACACATTTGTGTTGTGGTAAGACCCTTGGTATAAATCGTTTCATACAACACATAGTTCATATAATCAAACCCTTGGTGTGATTTTGATTTATTGCTTTGGTTATGAAACTATGACTATTGCTCGCGCAAATGTTTAATCCACTTACCATAGATTTCATTGGTTGATTGAATGGCATAGTTTTTAACACATATGCATAGTGATTTGAATAGTTATACGCACCAGCGGTTGTGTTGTGGGTAATGATTGCTCTGCATGGGCCGAAATAGCTCCACCACCTTCGCACGTTCTGTCATTAATGTATTCCCCCTATCCCGGTTCACCTTTGCTAGTTTTCGGGTAAGCCTGTGAGCGTTCTGCCCCTGCGTATACTCTGTTCAAACCCTGGCCCATTCACCTCACCTACCGTGTGCTCCTGTCTATGGCACCGGTGGTGCACATAGAGCCAAATGGTAACCAAGTTCTGTTGCTATTCGATAATGCTCGAAAGGATTTAGAAAACAGTGGTTGTCTCATGTTTATACAGAGGTTTGAGGGTTTCAACCTTTCGGTTTCCCAACAATTCGCCCTCACCTTTGACGGGTGCAGGGCTAAAGTAGGCGACATACAACTTGAACTCAATGAAGAATTCATAAGCTCTGCTACAGGACTAGCAACCAGGGGCCAAAGGTGGTTTAAAAATTCCAAAGTTGATGAGGTGTCGTGGCCATTACTATTCATATCAATGAAGGTTTCCTCCTATGATAAAGGTATGCCTATTTCCACCCTCAAACCCCGGTGGCACGATCTTTTGATAATGGTTAAACAATTTGTGACCTGTGAAGGTTGGTATGGCTTGGTTTTTCTGTATCACCTCCGGTTGTTAATGAATTTCATGGGCTATCCTTTGAACATGCCACATTACTTCTTGCATAGTCTTTACAAGATGTCTTAGAGGTTCAAACGCGAGAAGGTTGATAGCAGCTTGTTTCATCAAGCTTGATTAGAATCATCATCGTCCACCATTTAAACCTTCATGGCGATAATTGGCAAGCCTTTCTATCTCGAAATGGCTTTGTTGATTCAGAGTCTGTCCAAATCGACAAGATTGTGGTCAGTGAGACTAGGGTTGGGCCGGCCGTGCCATTTCATATCCTCCTACCCCCTGCCAAACCCTCAGATTGCCCTGACTTAGATCTACCCGATGCCATAACCCACCCTTGTACTAAAGACAAAGTCGAGGCCGTCAAGAAGCCTGTGGGTAAGAAATGCATAAGTGACAACATTGTCAATAGCAGGGGTAAGAAAAATGCTCAATTGATATCAAGACTTGCCCGGAATAAACCTAAGACAAACGTCGACCAAAAGCCCATAGTTCTAAGCAAGGACTCGGACTCCGATATCGAGCATTTTCTAGCTGAAGAGTACCCATATTCCCATGGCCTATGCTTCAAGCAACCCTATGACTTTGTCTCTAATTTGCCCCCGCGCCTAAAGAACAATCCTAACTACCCAGGAATCAAGCCACACAATGAAACCCCTGATGGCTTAAACAAACCCGCGCCTGTGTTATCAAAACCCAAGAAAACATCATGCATCTAATGCAATGTGTGGCTAGAGTGTTATTACACCGACGTTCCCTTGTTGCAGTCAAAGATCAAATCGTTAGAGAACCAAGTTACAGTGTTGGCGAAAAGAAAAAAAAACCACTGGTTCGATTGTCTTCAAGAATGTCGACACCGCAACCGCCTTCGTCAATTCCAAATTATCATGACCGAGTTATTTTCTGATTTTCCAGGTATGAATTTCAAATATTAATTTTGCTTTGTAAGTTGGCTTGGATTATTATAACCGATTGAATTTGCTTTCGATAGCTCTGTTCATTTTCATTCAAAATTATTCTGTTGCTTCCATTTTACCAAAATAATCTCGTTATGAATCATGAGTGGGAAATTTGTTTGCTAAACTCAGACATCCCTACGATTTAGTTCTCAGATTAGTAGAAGTGATTGATTGGTTTTGACTTGGTTTGATTCGTTTTAGAATATTTCTGTTTGTTTGAATTAACGAAATCAATGGGGTTTTCTTTCGTTTGGATTTTGATTGCATCTAACCTGTACAAGAGCTTTTTTGCTAAAATCAGAGCACGGCTATGTTTTGATTTGATACTATTTTGTTGTGGTTGGATTCTGTCGGCTCTGATTTAGTTCTTATGATTTGATTTTGAAACGGTTTCGTAGGTTTGAATTGGTATAATCTTTTATGAGTGTAATGCGTCATTGTTAGTGATTGGATTGATAAATATGATGTAATCTATTAAATCGGAAAAATGACTCTGTTTTGTATTGAATCAACATTCTCGTTTGGATTACATTCAACCTGTGCAGAAGATCTATTTGCTAAAATCGTGGAACTATGTTGATTCATAATGATTGTGTCGACCCCAAACCGTTTTGATTCGTTCTTGTTTTGATTTGATTTGCAAATGATTGTTGCATACCACAATTAGTATGATCGTTTGTATATGTTTAATATGGTTATATCAATTTGAAAAAATGATCCTGTTGATTTCGTTTTGATTCGAAAAACGATTTTGTTAATGGATGATGCGACATAAACTATTTCATGGAAAATTTGTTTAGCTGGTTGGAGTTTGTGTCAATTCCAATTGGTTCATTAAAATGATTTCATTACTGTCCAATTATCTAATGCGATTTTGTTTACCCCGAATGGGTGATAACAAGTTAAACAGAGTACATGTATCTCTATTACCTTTCGATTGACCATAATTTTGTTTGCTCTCAAATTAGCATAGTAGTTTTGATTTGAATGATTCGTTTGGTTTCCAATTAGCAATTAAATGTTTGTTTAATAGTTTGAATATAATTCTTTGAGATTTGAATTGGTTTTGAAATGATCCTGTGTTCAATTTAGACCAGCTATAGAATCACAAGATTCTGTAGCTAGTCTTAAAATTAGACTTTTGTCAATTTTATCAAAAAAATATCATTTTAACTTGGCTATTTTTGTTCTCTTTCGGGTACATACGAATTGCGATGATCAATTGGGCATGCTGTGGCAGTTTAGGAGAGATTTGTGTGATGTAGTTTTTATGTTAAGTTGTTAGTTTGAGTCAGAAAAAGAGACTTGGGATATTATCCCAGTTTTTTTGTAAATTGTTTTGATAATTCCCACAGGGATGTTTTACCCTGTGGGAGGTCTTTAAATACTTGACATTTTTTGTAAGAAACCCATCATCATCACTGTGAGGAGAACCAGACTATGGATTTATGATTCAGACTGAGATGAAAGTTGATGTCTTGTAACAGCTTTCGCTTTCAATATATCAAACTTTTGTTTCAAGTTTTATTCATATCAGTTTGCAATTGATTATAGACTACTTTAGCTATCGTAATCCATTGCAGGTTGATGTGACTTGGTTAGTGTGTTATCCATATCTAATCTCTTTTATTATTTAAAAATATAGCAATCATTCTATTTCAATTTAATGAATACAGGTGTCGGGCTGCTAAATTGAAGCTTTTAAGTGTCCTGAATCACTAAATTGTCAAACCAGGGTTGGTAAACTTCGAGCTGATACACAGTATGTGCAGGCAAGCGTCTAGTCTTTATTTGAATGCTATCCTAAAAATAAAACATGCACCTATTCTGAAAACTTGGATTCGAATGACTAACTCGAAACTGAGCATTCCCTATCTAAATCATAAACAGAAGAAAAACAGTCTTGTACCCAAATGCAAACATTGTTATTTCTATTTAAAAGCGCAGTTCTACAGAATCATTCTACCTCTATGTTTAACCATCTACTATCAGTATTTTCGTTTAAGGCATGACACACAGAGTACTGTCTAAACTGCATTCATTCTGGGCATTCAAAACAAATCTAATGTTATCTATAGGAAAGCAAATCGAAGGCTATCTACAGGAAAACAAATCTAATGTTATCTACAGAAAAGAAAATCTAATGCTATCTATAAAAAAAGCGAATCTAATACTATCTACAGAAAAACAAATCTAATGCTAACTACAGAAAAACAAATCTAATGTTATCTACAGAAAAACAAAGTATGATGCTGCTAACTGGTACCAGGAGCTCCTTCTATTCTAACTGTAACCTATCTATCCTAAGCACGCAAAACAACTACTATCTAACAAAGCAAGATGCATACTACTCTGAGTTAAGTTTGAAAGGAAAGCGAAAATCCAAGCAATCATATGCATATGCTAACTCTACAGGCATCAGTACTGCATCTTACATTCACCCACATAAAAAGATATATTCTGGAGATCGAATCTATTAAGGAATGAATAAGCACGAGTCTGAAATATTTAAACTGTAGCGTACGCAATCATTCACACACTATGATAAACTGAAACTATGATAAACCAAAAGCAAATCTGTAAACGCTAAGCAAACCATACGATATTGAAGCAAGCTAAACTACAACAGCACACACTAAACTAAATCTATTGCAAATGAAACAGCGGCGTGCACCAGCTTGGCGGGCCCAACCAAACGGCGCAGGCGCTGTGGGAAACGACCAGAGCCTACTAAATCACACGATGCAAATACAATGTAATTCTACGTTCCATTAACTCATTAAAAACACAGTATTCAGATCATGTTACAGTCAACATCTACGCAACAGCAGTTTAGATTAAAACATAGGTTCACGGCATAATCCAATAACAGTAGCAAAATAACAACAGTAATGGTAGTCGGAGTAACCCGTTCTCAGCAATGAACACGGGTTTATATCCAATCCTATTGTTTGTAACAGTCTTAGACAAAGAAAACATAAAGCAACGGATCCCTGATCCGAGAATAATCTTGAAATAAAACTGAAAACGCATTTCACAACTTCGTGACACGTAGTGTCACGAAGTGTGAACACTTGAAGAATAATCGATCCGGGCCTCATGATGTCTTTCGAGCATTCTCTGGCAACGGCTCCAGCTAGCTTGTGAATCTTCTATCTCTCCTTTGAACCATAACGCATGCCATGATGCATCGATTTCAAACTGCTCCACTGGTACCGCTACGGTGCGAGTTGGTACCTGGTACCGGCATCCTGTTCCAAGAATAGCAATGGTACCTACCCAAGTGATATTAGTCCAATTATCAATTTAAAGTATTAAAAATGCATAATAATAACTTGAATTTCAAAGATACCTTAGGTGACCCCTTTGAATGGTAAAGGGATGTTGATTATATCAAAAGGAGGTCAAAAAGGGTGGTACTGGCATATAGTTGGAGGTCAATGGTATGTAGTATGGGAAAAGAACAAGGTCAAAACCGGGGACCAACATACCCCCACGCTGGAGCTCTTGCCTGTCCTCAGGCAACAAAAAGATCAAAAACTTGGTGGCCATCACAGGGTTGCAGCAGCTGCAACCAGCATTCGGAGTCTTTCTTGCTTCTTCAGGTTTCTCAGTTCTTTCTTAAGAACCCTGTTAATGATGACATGATTCTTAGCAATCCTTTGAAGCTGCCTGCTCCTTTTGACAATATATGTCTTCTTCTGCTTTAGCCTTCCGATTCTTGACAAAAGGTGGGTCACCCTGAGCCTCAGGACTTCGTTTCCTGTTTTGACATGCCTGTCCAGTACACGGTACTCATGTAATTTCTCCTTTAGTCTACTGTTCCTGCCTTCTAACTTCGTCACCAGTGGCTTCAAGGTTCGGCTGGAGGAGAGTTGGCAGTGAGTTTCAATTGTCTGGTCTTGG
>ML822823.1:58268-71083 GCA_009831015.1 Picea engelmannii
TCATTCTCTGCCTGTCCTTCCTCTTCATTTTCAATGTGAAGTCCCTCATGTATGTTTCCCCTTCTTTCTCCCATGGTAAAAGGATTTCCCAGAACTGTGAAAACAATCTTATCTTTCTTTGGTGAGGGTGTGAAATCCCACCTCTCTGGATTCTTTTTGTCAGAAGTTTTATCTCCTATTGGTCTTTTTGAGGGTCCTATGTCCTTCAATGTCACAGTTGTAGCTGCTGTCTGTGAAACTACAGAGTTAGGGTTCGTGAGCAGGTGGTGGATTCTCTCTGGGTCAACTGTGTCGTCCAAGGCTGGATCATCAAGACTGTGAGTTTGCTGATATATGGTATTTCCTGGTTCTGTATTTTGTTCTACAGTTTCCTCGCCCAGAATTTCAGTCTCAGTTTCTATCGCTCTTTGAGTGGAGGTCTCTTCTTCTTTTTGGGGTTTTGTATTTTTTATAAATCTACCTCTAGGATCTCTATTTCTCATGAAATCATATTAAAAATGGAATGAAAAACTAAGATTGAGTTTCAGAGTACCTGTGAGAACAGATATGCTGGTTTGTCACCCTTTTGTTTCCACAGCTGCTCTTACTATCAACCTGCTAACACACCAAACCAAGCTAAGTGAATTCTAAAACTAATCAAAACAACTATCTTCTTACCCTTTAAACAGCTCCCCGGCAACGGTGCCAAAAATGTCAAGCTGCTAAATTGAAGGTTTTAAGTGTCCTGAATCACTAAATTGTCAAACCAGGGTTGGTAAACTTCGAGCTGATACACAGTATGTGCAAGAAAGCATCTAGTCTTTATTTGAATGCTATCCTAAAAATAAAACATGCACCTATTATGAAAACTTGGATTCGAATGACTAACTCGAAACTGAGCATTTCCTATCTAAATCATAAACAGAAGAAAAACAGTCTTGTACCCAAATGCAAATATTGCTATTTCTATTTAAAAGCGCAGTTCTACAGAATCATTCTACCTCTATGTTTAACCATCTACTATCAGTATTTTCGTTTAAGGCATGACACACATAGTACTATCTAAACTGCATTCATTCTGGGCATTCAAAACAAATCTAATGCTATCTATAGGAAAGCAAATCGAAGGCTATCTACAGGAAAACAAATCTAATGTTATCTACAGAAAAGCAAATCTAATGCTATCTATAAAAAAAGCGAATCTAATACTATCTACAGAAAAACAAATCTAATGCTAACTACAGAAAAACAAATCTAATGCTATCTACAGAAAAACAAAGTATGATGTTGCTAACTGGTACCAGGAGCTCCTTCTATTCTAACTGTAACCTATATATCCTAAGCACGCAAAACAACTACTATCTAACAAAGCAAGATGCATACTGCTCTGAGTTAAGTTTGAAAGGAAAGCAAAAATCCAAGCAATCATATGCATATGCTAACTCTACAGGCATCAGTATTGCGTCTTACATTCACCCACATAAAAAGATATATTCTGGAGATCAAATCTATTAAGGAATGAATAAGCACGAGTCTGAAATATTTAAACTGTAGCGTACGCAAGCATTCACACACTATGATAAACTGAAACTATGATAAACCAAAAGCAAATCTGTAAACGCTAAGCAAACCATACGATATTGAAGCAAGCTAAACTACAACAACACACACTAAACTAAATCTATTGCAAATGAAACAGCGGCGTGCACCAGCTTGGCGGGCCCAACCAAACGGCGCAGGCGCTATGGGAAACGACCATAGCCTACTAAATCACACGATGCAAATACAATGTAATTCTACGTTCCATTAACTCATTAAAAACACAGTATTCAGATCATGTTACAGTCAACATCTATGCAACAGCAGTTTAGATTAAAACATAGGTTCACGGCATAATCCGATAACAGTAGCAAAATAACAACAGTAATGGTAGTCGGAGTAACCCGTTCTCAGCAATAAACACGGGTTTATATCCAATCCTATTGTTTGTAACAGTCTTAGACAAAGAAAACATAAAGCAACAGATCCCTGATCCGAGAATAATATTGAAATAAAACTGAAAACGCATTTCACAACTTCGTGACACGTAGTGTCACGAAGTGTGAACACTTGAAGAATAATCGATCTGGGCCTCATGATGTCTTTCGAGCATTCTCTGGCAACGGCTCCAGCTAGCTTGTGAATCTGCTATCTCTCCTTTGAACCATAATGCATGCCATGATGCATCGATTTCAAACTGCTCCACTGGTACCGCTACGGTGCGAGTTGGTACCTGGTACCGGCATCCTGTTCCAAGAATAGCAATGCTACCTACCCAAGTGATATTAGTCCAATTATCAATTTAAAGTATTAAAAATGCATAATAATAACTTGAATTTCAAAGATACCTTAGGTGACCCCTTTGAATGGTAAAGGGATGTTGATTATATCAAAAGGAGGTCAAAAAGGGTGGTACTGGCATATAGTTGGAGGTCAATGGTATGTAGTATGGGCAAAGAACAAGGTCAAAACCGAGGACCAACAACAGGTTTATCTTATCATTAATTGAATTGTTATGTACAAATTTTGCATAAGGATTTATCTGATTGCCACAATTTGTAAATTATAAGGTTGCTGTAACTTTTTATGTCTTGTTTTTCCTGTTATTTGTATTTGAAGAGCACAACTACTTCTAGTTTACGAGAAGCTTACAAAGAATCTAGTGCGGGTTTCCTCCCTCCGATCAGCTAAGACAATCATTGCATACAGGACAAACCTAGAGCGTTTCTTCAGGTCAGTGTGTTATTTGTTATTTGATAGTTAATTGGTTAGTATAATTTAAGTAGTTTAGTTAGATATATGTATAGTTTATATTAGTAGATAGAGTTATTATTTTAGTTGCTTAGTTTAGTTAGTTTTCATTTATTTTCTTTCTCATAAAACTATAAAAATAAAAAAACAATGGTTTCGCTGTCTTAGGACAGATTACAAATGATTTTTGCAGGTTTTAATTTAAATCTGTAATTTGTGAATATTGTATATTTGTAGTTGAAGCTGATTCTGTTGATAATTAAACATTTAATTTCATAAAATTATAGTTCTATGATTTAGTTGATAGATTGTATATATGTAGTTTAGATTTGTTTATTAGTTTGTTTTAATTATTGTTTTTTATTTAGATTAGTTTCTTAGTGTAGTTTTCATTTGTTTTTCTAGGAATTACATTGACCAACAGAGCCGCTAAACCCGTCAGGGTGGGTTATCCCAAACGGCTTGGGTTATTTAGACAACCCCAGACCGGGTCCACTCTTCCAGTTGACGGAAGGTCAATTTCGCCCATCAACAAATGGCGCTAGAAGGAGGACCTAAAATTTATTAATGGCACGAGGTGGTCGTAAGACTCCTCCACCACCTAATCGCTCACCTATAGTGACAAGAAGTCATTCGAACAATAACATTTCCCCTCAAACAGCAACCACATCAAACGATGATCCACGGATCACAATTGAGCCTGCAACCCCAAATCCTACAGGTGGTGACATACAAGAGATTGTTTGCCAATCTCTCATAAGAACACATAGTGCCTTAGCCCGTTTGAGGCAACCAAATCGACCTTTGGACCAACCTTTAGATTTATCTAATATCAGAGAACAAATCGGAGGCACTAACCTCACTGTGAACCCTACAGATCCAATCCTCACTCCTGTTGCAGGAGGAACCGGAATGCCTCCCTCACCACCTCCATCATCCCCTTCTTCTTTGGCAGGAGACTCTTCTGATGAAGGTAGTTCACCTTCTCTGCCTTCCACAACCACTACACCAATGGCCAACCAGAAAAATCCTGCTAGACCTTGGCTCGACCAGGATGCGGTAGCTATACCCGGAGATCAACACCCCTTACCTAAACATCCGGAGAAATGGCTTCCCAAGTTTGACCCTGACTCAAAACAGATCGCTGAAGATCACATTAAAAAATTTATGTTATCCATAAGACTCCGTAATGTCGAGCATGAAGACGTAGTCTGTAGGTTGTTCCCCTATACTTTCGAGGGAAATGCCTCTACATGGTACTTTTCCCAGCAACCCCATACCATCGTGTCTTGGGAAAAGTTCGAGTCTTACTTTTTGGAAAAGTTCGGAGACGGTAAGCCTCCGGAAGTCCTAGTCATCGAGCTTTCCAACTTAAGAATGAACCCAAAAGAGAAAGTTAAAGACTTTAATCAAAGATTCTTAACACTTAAAAATCGAATCCCTGCAGATTCCATGCCTGCCGAGAATCTCATAATAGCATAATATACTAAAGATTTGCATCAAAGTATAGCTATTTGGGTTAAACGATCTAAGAAAGACATGTTGTTAGAAGCCTTCGAGGAAGCTAGACAGATTGAAAAAGACATACTTAGTCTAAAATACACTGCTAGCAACAAAACAGAAACTAGTTCATCTTCCAAGAAGAAGATCGAAATCCTCCCTAGACCTACTCAAAGTAAAATACAACCTGAAAGCTTTGATTTGGAAAACTTAACTAAAGTCGTTCAAAAACTGTCAAATCAAGTTATAGACTTGAAAAGGATGATCGAAGAAGCTTCATCGAGCAAAGGTCCTTACAAGCCCCCATTCAGAAAGCCTTTTCCCACCAACCGACCTAATCCGAATACTGAAGGTCTTAATCTAGAAAGTCTGCAATACACCCTTCAAACGATTCTAGAAGCCCAGGATAACTTGATGCCTTCTGAGATTCCTGAGGAGGTAGTTGAACAAGAGACAGTTCAAGAATAAGAGTCTTCTCCAAACATTTTTGGACACTTCTCGGATAGCATATTTCAAGCTAACTTTGAGACAGTTCATCCTTATAATACTAGGAGTAAGGCAGCAAGCAAACCTTCTTCCGAGAACACTACGAATGTACCCCCAAAGCAATCTAAACAAGCTGAGACTAAACAGAGTCATGTAAACCCCAACTTATATTATGATTTAGTTGAAGATCTTAAAAATTTAAGGGCTAACATTTATGTTTATGAGTTATTAAAATTTCCATTTTTGTTACAAAAAATGTTACAGAATATTGCAGAGAATGGTAAAAATGGTAACTCAAACAAGGTTGTTCAGAACAAAGTTCCTCAGAAGACTTCCACTAAGAATAACCATGATCCTCATGATAAAATAAGCCTTCCTTTAAATAATGTAAATAATGTAAATAATGTAGATAAAGTAGCTTTAGAAACTGCGAGTAAAAAGCCACAAACTACCACCCTTGGCACTCGCAGAAATGTACCTCCATTTTTGTTAACTTTCGAAATCTTTAATAGAAATGTGCACAATTGTATGGTAGACTCAGGAGTGTCATCCAATGTGATGCCATGGTCTGTGTGCCTGAAGATTAACGTCGAAGTTGAACCCTCCACCTTAAAAATCATACAACTTGATCGAACCAATGTTAAAGTTATAGGCAAACTAAGGAATGTGCTTATAACATTATCATCTAACCCCAAAGTTCATCAAGTCATTGATATTATTGTTGTGGATATTCCAGAAGTGTATGGTCTGTTTTTAAGCAGGGACTGGTTGGAGCAGCTACACGGCTATTTCACGACAGATTGGTCTCACCTATGGCTTCCAGAGAATGGTAAGCCCAACAAGATCAAGGTAAATCGTGAACGCTACCTTAAGTTCACGGTCACAGATTTGAACAATCCCAATGAACCATTTACACCTTCTGCTAATTCACCTGAAGTACAAGGCATGGATACCTTTTTTGGCAATTTCATGGCCGAGACTTCAGCTATTGCCGATCCAAAACAGCAGTCCGAGATTGTAGCATATGTGCAGCCAGTAGCTTCTACACAATGGTCTCATGTACCCGATAAAAATCAAATTTGGTCTCTTTATTTTGACGAGTCAAAGTCCAAAGAAGGAGCTAGTGCAAGCTGCATTATTATTGATCCGACAGGTAACAAAACATTGATTGCATGTAGGTTAGAATTTGAATGTACTAATAACACTGCAGAATATGAGGCTTTACTGCAAGGTCTCAGAAAAGCTTTAGATATGAACATTCAAAACTTGACTGTATTTGGCGATTCCAAAATCGTGGTTAGACAGGTAAGAGATTCTATCCACTGTCTTTCTCCACATCTTCAAAGCTACCAATCCGAGGTATGGGATTTAATGAATAAATTTTTTGCTTTCAATATAAATTCTATTCCTAGATTGAATAACTCTGAAGTAGATCTATTAGCTAACGTAGCTTCCAAACTCTTTCCTGCAGAAGGCTTGTCCACGAATGCATTCTTCGTCGAACTGTTGTTCAGGCCATCCGCTCCCGACAACATCACGAACTGGAGAGTCTTCGACGACGATCAGCAGATCATTAGCTTTCTGCACATGGAAGAAAATTTTCAAGGCACGATGATCGATGAATGCACTCACGACAACAATTTGTGCGATTTCACAGTAATACCAAATCCGAGAACTCCTGAATCTTCATCGGACATGGTAAATTCGATCCCTAAATCTGTAGTTAGATTAGAGAAATTTTATGATCTTCAAGATAAATTCAAAAAATCGGTCAACTGTAAAACCAATAGTTCCTCATTATCATATGAAAAAGTAAACTTAGGAACTAAGGACAATCCGCAATGCATTAATCTAGGGGTAGGATGTTCTGAGCAAGAAAAAGCTGCATTTATTAAATTGTTCAAAGAATTTAAAGATATCTTTGCATGGACGTATGATGACCTTAAAACTTTCGACCCTAACATCATACAACATGTCATTCCTATGAAACCCCAAACCTCACCCTTCCAACAGAAATTGAGAAAAATGCACCCTAAGCTTGAACCGACCGTCAAAAAATAATTAAATAAGCTCCTAAATGCTAAGATTATTTTCTCTGTTAGGCACACTCAATGGGTTTCTAACCTTGTCCATGTCCAGAAGAAAAGTGGGGAAATCTGACTATGCATTGATTTTTGAAACGTTAATAGAGCATCTGATAAAGACAACTATCCTGTCCCACCCATGGAACAGATCCTTCAATAGGTATCTGGCTCTGAGAGGCTATCCTTACTGGATGGTTTCTCGGGGTACAACCAAGTCCTGATGTCTCCACCAAACCAACTTAAAGCTACCTTCCGCACCCTGTGGGGCACTTGTGCTTACAGGAAAATGCCCTTTGGATTGATTAATGCCGGTGCCACTTTCCAGAGAGTGATGGACATCGCTTTCCGAGGCTTAATCAATCAGTCTGTCGTAGTTTACTTAGATGATGTGACTGTATTTTCTAAAAACAAAACCGATCATCTAGCTCATTTACGAGCCGTTCTACAGCGATGTCGTAAATACGACATTTCCTTGAATCCTAAAAAATCCATCTTTGCAGTAGAACAGGGTAAACTCTTAGGATTTATTGTGTCGATCAAAGGGATGATTATTGATCCTGAAAGGACTCAAGTCATCTCAAAACTTGCCCCTCCTACATCCAAAAAATCTATGCAGTCTTTCTTAGGCCAAATTAACTTTGTCAGGAGATTCATCCCCAGTTTCTCCGAAATGGTCAGACCTTTACAGAATCTAATTAAGAAAGATGCCCAATATCATTGGGGAGCCTTAGAAAATCAATCTTTTCATGCAATTAAGAAGGCCATAATAGACGCTCCTTCTCTCATGAGCCCTGACTTTTTGCAATACTTTACGCTCTACACTTTTGCTTCTAACCGTTCCTACGCCGCCGTCCTAACTCAAAAGAACGCCAAAAACAACGAAGTACCCATTGCCTTTATGAGCTCTGCTTTCAAAGGCACTGAACTTAATTACCCAGCAGTAGATCAACAAGCCTACGTTGTTTTCAAAGCAGTCAAACATTTCTGGTCTTATCTTTTGAAATCCAGGACGAAGATCATTGTCCCTTACCTAGCCGTCAGGAACCTGTTAGTGCAGAAGGAACTAGGTGAAAAGAGAGCTAACTGGGTCACCTCCTTGCAGGAGTACGATATAGAAATTACCCCAACTCAAATAGTGAGAGGCCAAGGGTTATGCAAGTTAGTTGTTGATTCAGTTGCAGGACAGCAAGAAGAAAGTGATACGTCAAACCTAGGACAACACGATCAAAATGCAACCTCTTGTGCACAAAACTCTGTCAGTCCTTGGTATGACGATATAATATTCTGTCTTGAACATGGGTTAGCCCCCCGTCACCTGTATCCCACTAAAAGAAGAGTGTTGAGATTAAAGTCTGCCTCCTTTCATTTGGTTAACGGTATCCTGTTTCATCAAAATTTTGATGGCGTACTGATGCGCTGTCTTGAGAAAGACGAGGTAGAAAAAGTCTTACTAGAATTGCATGCAGGAGAAGCTGGTGGTCATTTTGGTGGTGACACCACTGCCCATAAGGTTTTGAGAGCCGGTTATTATTGGCCCATGCATTTTAGATATGCCCATGCCTTGTGTCGTAAGTGTACTATTTGTCAGAAAGTGTTAGGGCGATTACAGAAACTAGCCTTTCCTTTGCAGCCCTTTTCAATAGACTCTCCTTTTCAGCAGTGGGGCTTGGATATTATAGGTCCAATCAACCCCCCATATTCACAACAGCATAAGTTTATCATAACAGCCATAGATTATTTCACCAGGTGGTCTGAAGCTGTTGCTTTAAGAACTGTGAATACCAGTCAGGTAATTGCCTTTTTAAATTCGAATATTATCACTCGTTTTGGTGTCCCTGATTGTTTAGTATTCGATAAAGCTTCTTACTTTTCCTCTCTTGAGATGAGCGAGTTCGCTTTGGAAAAAGGAATTAAATTGAATTATTCTTCTAGTTATTACCCCCAGGGCAACGGATAGGTAGAATCAACAAATAAGAACTTGATTAAAATCATCAATAGAACGGTCGCTGAAAATCACAAAAACTGGCATAATGCACTATTAAACGCAATTTGGGCTGATAGAGTAACCTCAAAAGCTTCTATAGGTAATTGTCCTTTCTTTCTTGTTTATGGCAGAGAAGCAATCCTGCCACCACACATTCTTCTTCCTTCGCTACAGTTATCGCAGAAAATTTAAGAAGAAGATTGTCCCCCTTTAGAAAACCGAATTAATGTTCTGATGAAGCTAGAAGAGGTAAGAGCCCAAGCTAAACGTAAGTTAGATCAGCATCAACTATTGGTCAAAATCTGGTTCGATTCTAACTCTGCCTCTGATAGGAACTTCGAAGTAGGTGATCTCGTCCTAAAATGGGACAAACCGCATGAGAGAAAGGGAGAGCACACAAAATTTCAAAACTTATGGCTTGGACCATTTTTAGTTGCTGAGAAATTGGGTCCCAGCTCTTTCTGATTGCAAAATCTAGAAGGACAGCCTGACACCTATCCGGTGAATGGCCAAGCCCTAAAAAGATACTTTGCTTGATGACAACTCTTTGTATATTATGTACATATTGTGTTTTTGTTTTCTTTTCTTTTTTTGTTTTGGTTTTGATTTCTCCTTTGCGCTTATCAGTTTTTGTTTTTACACATACCTGCGTGCTGAACTATTCGGACAAAGAAAACAGAAAATTCCTTCACTGAAATGACTGTTGAAAAATTGTATAAACATCAATTATATACTTCTGAAATTTACATCTGTGTTGGCAAAAAGTTTGTTGTTTGAAAGAAGCTAACCGATTTCAATCCTTGAGTGAAGTCTGTCATGATCATCTATTATCTTTTTACATTGTCCCCATTCCTTAAGGGAATGACTCGGAAGATGTCTCCCTGCCTTAGAAAGTTGGTTTTGTAAATGAAACATCTCTGGATCTTAATAAAGGACAGTTCTTAAAAATTCTGATAAGGTATGTAAAAAATATGTTAAAATATCATAATTTTCAGCGTCACCCTGCTCGACTATATATCTTTGAAAAACAAAATAAAACATTAAAAGAGCTGTGGGAAGTGCTTGTAAACCCACCGGGATGCTGAACAGGTCTGTTGGTAGCGGGTAAGTGCATGCATGACGCCAAGACAACTTCGTCAAGGTACTGAACAGGCCCACTGGCAGCGAAGCAATGTCGAGTATATGAAAATTTGGAAATAAGAAACCTCTTGACCTTAAAATGTCCTTTATTCTGATCCGGAACTTCTTGGCAGGATACAGATATCAGAGTGGGTTAAATGGAAACCCTGTCGAGGCTATGGACGCCTGTTGGCAGCAGTGGCTCTGTCAACAGTATTGGGGATTTTATCTTTAATATCATGGCTCACTTGTCTCAACACTGTTATCAGTTTTCATCCTTTAAACACTGTTGGAATATGTGGTTAATGAAAATGTTTACACAATTTTCTGGTTGTCATTTTTGAGTTAGATTTTTTCTCATTATCCTAATCTGAATTTGTTCTTTTGGCAGAGATAACTGCTTCTACCAGTGTGTCACCATTGTTGGCAACCAATTCGCATTTTTATACTGTCCTTATAAGCTGCCTACACCAATCTTTTGCAACCCTTGATTTTCGTTGCAATATTTGCAGTAAAACGACACTATTATTTCATGCATTTGCACACTTACCTTGGTTCTCATTTTCACGACTGCAAGCGTGAAAACTTGGTTTTCGAAGTCACATTAAAATCGTCACTGGATTGCTATGATCACTCTTGTCTTTATGTTCATTGCGCTTCTAATTTAACCATGATTATACAATTTCCGAGAACCTTTGATCTGTACTCATTTGGCATTCTTTGATTGATTATATAATTTTGTTTTATGAGTCATTGAGTTTGTGATGCATTGGTGATTGGATTTATATGTTCTTTAATCGATTCACTTGACACATTGGTTTTGTGAAAACACATTTGTGTTGTGGTAAGACCCTTGGTATAAATCGTTTCATACAACACATAGTTCATATAATCAAACCCTTGGTGTGATTTCGATTTATTGCTTTGGTTTTGAAACTATGACTATTGCTCGCACAAATGTTTAATCCACTTACCATAGATTTCATTGGTTGATTGAATGGCATAGTTTTTAACACATATGCATAGTGATTTGAATAGCTATATGCATTGGCGGCTGTACTGTGGGTAATGACTGTTCTGCATGGGCCGAAATAGCTCCACCACCTTCGCACGTTCTGTCATTAATGTTTTCCCCCTATCCCGATTCACCTTTGCTAGATTTCAAGTAAGCCTGTGAGTGTTCCGCCCCTACGTATACTCTGTTCAAACCCTGGCCCATTCACCTCACCTACCGTGTGCTCCTGTCTATGGCACCGGTGGTGTGCATAGAGCCAAATGGTAACCAAGCTCTGTTGTTATTCGATAATGCTCGAAAGGATTTAGAAAATAGTGGTTGGCTCATGTTTATACAGAGGTTCGAGGGTTTCAACCTTTCGGTTTCCCAACAATTCGCCCTCACCTTTGACAGGTGCAGGGCTAAAGTAGGCGACATACATCTTGAACTCAATGAAGAATTCATAAGCTCTCCTACAGGACTAGCAGCCACGGGCCAAAGGTGGTTTAAAAATTCCAAAGTTGATGAGGTGTCGTGGCCATTACTATTCGTATCAAGGAAGGTTCCCTCATGTGATAAAGGTATGCCTATTTCCACCCTCAAACCCCGGTGGCATGATCTTTTGATAATGGTTAAACAATTTGTGACCTATGAAGGTCGGTATGGCTTGGTTTTTCTGTATCACCTCCGGTTGTTAATGAATTTCATGGGCTATCCTTTGAACATGTAATGTCCCCCACCTCTTAGAGAGGTAATGAGGAGACTCCGTCGCCTGGGCACCCCCACTAGGTCATAGTCTCACACTGAAGGGGGGGGAAGTCAAGAAGTTAAAAGTTATATTTTTAAGTTGACTTAAGAAAGGAAAAGGAAAGTAGTAAAAGATAACTCAACAGAAGAATAGAAGATTAACCCTGGGAGTTAACCTAACTCAACAGAGAATTAGAAGGAAAAGTATAAGTAAGAGGCTAGGGTGCACCTATTACTCATTCTGGTTTTGGATTAGCATTTTCTATTGCTCTTCAGCATTCATTTTGGGGGTTTGCTGTACAAACCCTTGTGAGCAACTCAGTGGTGAAATATCCACTCACCTTGTTCCGCAGCTTGGTCTCGGGGATGAAAGACTCCTCCACACCATTCTAGTCTCAGCCCATCTCCATATAGTGCTTCATAAGGTGCAGGACCATCAGTTTGAGGGATTTTCTAAAGGGTTATCATCATTCTACAATTGTCTGCAGATTGGGACATCTTGGAGCCATAGGGGTTGTCCGGTGATTCAGTAAAACTCAGATCTAGGGAGATCTTCTTGAGATCTGAGCTTGAAAATTCTCCCATAGGGTTCTCATAGACCGATCTATATTCTTGGAGAGTTTCATAGCATTTGGAGGCCTCCTTCATCAGGGTTGAACCTGCTAGGGTTTCAGTCATCCAGTGGGGCACACCATTCAGTGGAGATTTCAGATCTACAGCGTTTGAAAGGGATCTTGGAGATTCGGGCACCTGGGTTGTTCTTACCATCACCCGATCTATATTCTTGGATATTTTCAGATCATTTGGAGATCTCCTTCATCAGGGTCAAACCAACTAGGGTTTCATTCATCTAGTGGGGCACACCATTCAGTGGAGAATTCAGATCTACGGAGTTTAAGAGTGGATTTGGGAATTTGGACATCTGGGTTTTCCTTGCAGTTGCCCGATCTATCAATTGGAATATTTCTTAGAGTGATTGGACACTTTTAGCAGCAGGGCCGAGTTATTGAGGGTTTCATCCTTCTATTGGAGCGTGACATTCTTCAGCTGGAGAGTTTGGCATTCAGATCTGCTTGTATTGATCTTCATTTCTTATTCAGCCTTTGGAGGCATTATTTTGTATTAGCGGGAG
>ML822824.1:0-28596 GCA_009831015.1 Picea engelmannii
TTAACTATAATGAACCATGGTCAATCAAATTTAACCATAGTAGACCATGGTTCTTGGTGATAATCCAACATACTCAACCATGATAAACCATACTAAAATATTATAGATATTTCAATAAAATTATATGTATTTTAATTTACAAATCTACTAATCCTCAACCACATTTAAAAGTGGTTGATATATATCCATCAACATTATCATCAACATTATTAGTTTAAAAAACACTAAAAATAAAGCCGTTAAAAATGGTTGATATATATCCATCCACTTTTAAAAAAATAAAAAAATAAAAAATAAAGCCATTAACATTTCCACCTTCTCTTAAAAGGGAAGTCGAAAAGTTTTATATATCAAGTTAATGTTCCATATGACGCAATAGTGTTTGGTATTGACTACGTGAAGAGCAGTTGAGCATTGTGTCCTGAGAGCACTATCAGTCTCTTTCATGTCTCCGGAGACATTTATTATTAGACAAACGCTGTTCTTTCCCTGAACCTTCCCAGACGTTTGAGTGCTCTTCCCGGAAGGCACTGTTTTGTAAAATAATTACACACTTTGCTCGCCTGCAACTATTTATTTGCTTGTCAAGCACTTGTCACAACCATCTTGGAATACAGCGGAAAACAGCATTGAAGGCCCGATAAGCTAATTTAGTCTGGCCGGACCTTCAGTGGTTATAAATTTTGGCTTCTCCATCAGCGATGGAAATGAAGGGTCCAAATTCTTAATTTCTTACTGTTGATTTTCGTGAATGAATTGAAGATTTTATGTAGACGGCATGAACCATCATTTGGGTCCGCAGAAAATGGTGCATAATTCGGCTATGGAGGACGAGGAAAGTAAGGTAAGGGCGATAGAAGCTGTTACAGGGTCTGGAGGCGTGAATCTTGGTTTACTTATGCTGCAGTTTTTTTGTGGACTCTATGGCAGTGGGAATGAAAGAGGGAAATATTTCTGCTGTGAGAGGAGCAGATTCTGGGTATCTCTCAAGAAAACTCACGAAATTGAGGTCAAAAGCATAGCTGCTGAGCGTAGATCCTACCTAGGAAGACAAATTCATTATCCCTTTTCGGGGAGTAGTCCTTCAACAGCTTGGATTTAGTTCTTCTCCATTGTATTTCTCTACAAGCCTATCTTAGATCAGCACATACGTTTCTTTCTAGATTTGATATTAGGATAAATTCACTCACTCTTTTTTTTGGATTTGATATTAAATCATCATATTTAGTTAGATAACTTTTAAGTGTTTAATTTGGTGTAGTTTAAATTTTTTAAGTTTTGTTTTTTGGATATTTTTTTGGGATATTTGTTGGAAATTTTGTGAGAAATTGTTAGATCCATAGATTTGAGTAATTATTTTTGTATTATCCTATTGCTTTATAAATTTTTCAACATACTGATTTCATTTTTGCATTCAAAAATGGGTTTTAAACAACAAACAATAGTGATTTCGTGCAAATTTATATCTCAAAACCTAAAACAATTAGACAACATCAATTGCTCTATTTTCCTTTTAAATTTAAAATTACATATCATATAAATTTCTTCATAAATTTAGTATTAGCATAAATTTATTTCAACTTTTTTCTTTTTAATTTCATATTAATATAGATTCATCTCAGTTTCTATTTATTTTATTAAATTTATATTGAAACAACTAATCTCAATTTGAAAAAAAAATTAAAATATTCATCAAAATTATATATATATATAATTAATTTATCTTTTAAATTCAATCTTCATTCATTTTCCATTTTCATTTACATCCTCCACAGATTTGATCTACCTTGTTGCTCTCAATTAAATAATAATAGGTATGTATAATTAATTTATCTTTTAAATTCAATCTTCATTCATTTTCCATTTTCATTTACATCCTCCACAGATTTGATCTACCTTGTTGCTCTCAGTTCAATAATAATAGGTAAGAGGAACTGGAAAATAGCTCAAGAGACGCTCTCAGTTCAATAATAATAGGTAAGAGGAACTGGAAAATAGCTCAAGAGATAGTGTATGTATTGGGATACTTTGAAGATTATCCCTCTAACCTTTTCGCTACTCTCTCCCCACACTTGGGAGTATATTGCGGGTATATTTTTTTCCTTAACTGCGTTTAGCCATGACTAGTTTAAAGGTTTTAATTTTTAAGCTTTTTCTAGGTATTTTTAGGACTAGTTTTGTCTAAAATTTCATCAGAAATTTAGAAAACTGTATATTTTAGTGATTAAGATTATATATTTTAAGTGTTTTGGGGTTTTGAAGGATGCTGAATCTAGAAAATTGCATATTTCAGTAATTGAAATTACATATTTTAAGTATTTTGGAGTTTTGGAAAGTGCCGAAGTTAGAAAATTGCATATTTCAGTGATTGAGATTACATGTCCTTCTGTTGAAGGGTTCTAATGCATCATGAAAAATACAGTTTCTAAACGATGTGTAATTTATTTCGTTTGAAAAAAATCTAGATTTCAGGAAGGCAAGGTGTCATAAGGAAGGTTAGGAGGACAAGGTGTAGTAAGTGATTGAGATTACATATTTAAGTATTTTGGGATTTTGGAAAGTGTTGAATCTATTTATGTATTCAAAACTCAATTTCAGATTATTTCCTGTTAAAGGCTCTGTAGTTTTATTTCCTACTGTCTAATCTTCCGTGGTAGCACCCATGATCAGTACTTTGAGGATGATGAGTATCCCTCATAAGGCCCCTAGCCATAATTGCTTCTGGGACTCACATGACAATAATTATATACAGCTGTTGGAGGCTCTGTAGCTTTTTTTCCCTTCTTTGTCTTCTCTTCCGTTGTAGGACCCATGCTCAGCAGCTCTGTGAATCCGTATTTCCTGAGTTTTATTGTGAGAGAATGGAGATCTATCTTCTTCTACTTCATATCCACCGCAACAGATTTTATTACTGTAATAAAATATACTCATCAAGCACTCAAAACTGAATCTGGAGTTAAGATAGTCCTGGTTTATTATTAGTCTTTATTAATAAAATTAATAGATATTGTGGACGTTTTGTTTGAAAGAAAGGTGGGTGGAGACGCTAATTTTCTGAATGAAATTGACCTTCAAGCCATGCAACTGTCAGCAGAGCCTTTCTCTTGCTTTTCTCGCCCTCAGTCGCCAATTTGAATACCATTTTCTGCAAAATCCAACGTAACAGGGGCCATCATCATCATCATCAGTAAGTCGGTGGGATTCACAGTTCATTACAGAATCTCCAGACCATCTATTCTGCTAGAAGAGGGCAAGGGTGGTGCCGTGCCTTGATATTTGACAGCAAAAAGATGCACACCAAAACTCCCTGTGAGATTAATGATTCTGGTAGAAGCAAAGCTGAATCAGATTGATATTTGGAGCCTTCAATTTCTTATCCTGTAATAAAAGCTGCAAGAGTTACAGACTCGCTAACGATGGCCGGACTGAATTATATGCTCTTCGCTGTAGCGAATACCTGCTTTGTCGGAAAACTAGGTGTCAGCCAATTTGAATGGAATATTGCAATGTAAGGAAGAAAGACTATTTTCAATGACAAATTTGTGCAGAGATACACGTGCTTTTACGTTTAATAACATAGTTCACGAAACCCAATGCATCGTGGGGTGGGCATCATATAATGTCTACACCTCAACATTCGGCATATAAAGTATTTAATTTTATATAATTATTTAAAGGAAGAATTATTTTTATTTTTTAATTATAAAATTTGAATATCATTAATATTATATCATTAAAATAGTTTTGAATATATATATATATATATATATATATATATATATATATATATATTTTAAACATATTTAATAAATTAAATGATAATTAAAATTAAGTGACTTGACAAACCATACAAAATGACTTGCTGGTAAGGTAAGGATGTCCTCTTGTATGTGTTCTATGGTTATATGAGCATTCCAATGCTCAAAGTTGGTAGAAAGGATTTTACTTAACATTGAAGAATAATTGCTTTAATACTTTAATTTTTTTTTGGAAAACTCTTAAAAAATTAATTACATGCATAGTCCAATTTGGTATAGTTAAATACACATGCTTATTAAAAAAAAAAAATTTGACTTACCATTTGAGCATATTAATTCCATCTTATTCTTTTAGAAACATTTAAGACCATAACCCTTAAAGTGTTCTTTGTGAAATCTCACTCTCACAAAATGGTTATGTATACAGTGTAATTTGCTATGGTGAAATAGACATTCTAACTAATAACTTGTGATTTGGACATACCATTTGACTCGTTCTTATGAAAACTTTCAAGACGTATGTCCTCGAACTAACTTACTAATTTACTAATAAGAGAACTATAAAGTTGTGGCTTAGTTTGTTTGGTTATTTTATGTTGGAGTTATCTCCATATAACAATATTGTCCTATTCTACTAATTTTGTGGCCTTATGAAGGTGTCAACTCTAATGTTTAGAAGATGTATTTTCCACCATAGTGAGAAATTGAACAATAATTACATGCATATAAATACATTTTTTAGAAACTTGCTCCCTGAAATTAGTTACATGTACATTCTAATTTGACACTATAAAATACACATTCTCTAAATTTTGGTTCATATTCTTAATAAGTTGTTTTTATTTTGTTCCCATAGAAACATTCATGACCTGTGTCTCTAAAGTGCTTCAAGAAGAGAGTTGCAACTCATGAAAAAACATTTATGACTTAGTTTCACAAGACATCTTATCCATCAAACTAAACTCCATAGACTAGTGCTAAGGATAACATCTTCCATGCAGTTGAGGCCATACAAGCTTGCCATATCTCAAGTTTAGAAGACACCATTTCTAAAGTGAAACACTAAACAACAATTACATGCATTATTGATATTTTGAAAATTCAAATGAGACTAATTTGTCATTGTGAAATACATGTTTATCAAATGTTAAAAATTTTCTTCTAAATCTTTTATTCATAAGAGGCCGTGCTATGTAAGTTGTGACATGCAAAAAAAAATGATTTAATGTGATAGACATAATCCAAGGAAGAACTTATGAAGAAGCACAAGAAATACACTCAGGTCTCTAGAGAAATGAGAGAATGTTAATACCTATCTATGAATTATTTTTAAGATTAAAGCCAATGAAATAATAGTTATTTACATGATTGTATGCAATATGGCCTAATAATGTTTTTAAACATACTTTGGTGATGTGTAAAGACACTAAGAATAATGTTTTTAAACATACTTTGGTGATGTGTAAAGACACTAAGATTTTTCTTGATAACCATGTGCCAAAAATTTTATATGTACATTGGGAAGGAAAAATAATTGTTTTTATCCTTTTAATTTAAAGTCTACTAGATAATAACAATGTACCTTTCCACAATGATCCTCAAACTCACATTTATAATTGACTTGAAAATGATGGAACCTTGACAGCTGGAACTTCGATATCGTAGTACCGGGTACTGGGTATACCGGATGTTCAATTATTGCAACTCACGAATTATGTCGATGGTCGGGATGTCGATAGGATGATATGGAGGGGAACCCGATACTTCAAACTTGTTAACAATATATCCTAGGCCGATATGCCAGTAGAATGGAACCTTTGTCATGGAATCCCGATATTAGGAAGATCATATATTGGGGTACCGGGTAATACTTTGCAGTTGTTTTAAACTTACATCTTGGGACGATATGTTGATGTCTGGATCTTGATTATGGACCGTCAATCTGTGATCCAGATTATTTTCGGCACGAAATGAGAGTGGAGATATAATAAAGAAATGCACAGAGATATTGCAGATATTCAATAATATAACAGAAATGTATCAGAGATGCAACCATAAACACAGATATACAGTAATACACGATTTCTATTAATCAAATAAATGTATAAAGACTGTAAAAATACAGAGTGAAAGACTCGCTAGAATTGGTTCTAAAATACCGTGGGGCTCTACACAGATACATCCAGACTGAAATGGATTTTCTGGAGATCTCATCACTCGGTGCTTCTTATCGATATGCTGTTAAAATTGAGCAAAAATTTAAGCACCAAAACAAACGGGAGTTCGGGTCTGCAAATCCACAACAACCAAAGTATGAAAAAGACGGCCCTAACAAACAGTTTCCCGAAAACCAGTCCAAGACACAGGAAAAGAAGGGTCACGGGAAGACAAAGAAGGACACCAGAAAATGGTGCGAGTTCCACAAAAGCCCCTGGCACAACATCGATGAATGTCGCTCAAAACAGTCATTAGTGGCCGAGATCAAAGACAAAGAGCCGAACCCTAATTTAGAATCTGATTCTAAAAATAATGGTAAAGGACAGATCATTGACGCAGACCCCACTGCTATTGTCGCTACCGCAACAATTCAACCAGAAGAACCAACAGATCCTAAAGAGGGGGAGCGCCTTTTTCATTCACAGATGTGAGTGAAGGGGACCCCGCTGCATTTTATTGTTGATAGCGGAAGCCAGAAGAACCTCATCTCAGCAAAGGTCATCAAACAATTGGGATTCTCGACAACACCACACCCGCAACCATACAACATTGGGTGGCTTCGCCAAGGACGAGATTTTTGTGTCAGCCAATAGTGTCGATTATCATACGGCATCCAACCCTTCAAGGATGAGGTATTATGTGATGTTGCCCCATTGGATGTCTGTGATGTGCTCTTGGGCCAACCATATATGTGGAGACGCCATGTTGTTTATGAGTCTCAACCCCGTAGTGTCATTGTTACTTTGGGGGGTCATCTCTACAGAATACCAGAGGTAGTTCCGACTACTGTTCCACCTAAAAAGTGTCACAAGGTAGTATCTCATACTGCAAAATTTAGCTTCTTCACAATCTGTTCAAAAGGAGAACAAAAGGACACCGTAACCACTACAACCTTGCCCCAAGCACCTTCTATCCAACAGAAGCAGGTCGACAAGGTTGCAGCAAAGCGCAAAGATTCCTTCTGCACACCATCCTCTCATGTATCTCGACTTGTTGAACAATATCAACCTCAACATGTTCGTGATAAACTTCCACAAACTGAGCAGCACGACGTCTCTAACAAGACACGCAACTCACCAAGATGCAGATTCAACAAATGATTTTCCTTCTCCCCCGGGAACTCAGCGCAATGGAGACCATTGCTTCCTAAGGAGGGAGGATTTATCCAAGTGGATATCGGTGGCCACCCACCTTTTCCAACTGGCTCAAAACAACTTTCTGGCAATTTTGGCAATTTACTATTTTTAGCAGGTTTTAACTTCTGGGGCCATTTTGAGGGCCTAAATGAAGGTTTTTCGAGATCGAGGTTATCAATGATAACCAAAGGCATAATTGAGCCCCCAAAATTAATCTCCTTGATGATACCTTTCCAACGAGCTATCATACGCCTAAAACGAAGATCGTATGCAAAGGTTACGACCCCGGGAAGTTGATGTACTAGCTTACCCAAACGAGGCCCACATGACTTTTGGCGCTTCATCTCCTAGGGTTAGGTTTTTGGATGTCTAGGACTTTTGGCATTCCCGTTTATTGTAAAAAGGCCTTTAGAGCCTCATTGTAATCATCTTCTTGTGAATGCGAGTAGCCGTCACATCGCTTCTCATAGATAAGCTGCCACCATTCTAGCGAGTCTTTCACTCTGAATTTTTACAGTCTCTGTACATTTCTTTGATTAATAGAAATCGTGTATTACTGTATATCTTTGTTTATGGTTGCATCTCTGATACATTTCTGTTATATTATTGAATATCTGCAATATCTTTGTGCATTTCTTTATTATATCTCCGCTCTCATTTCGTGCTGAAAATAATTCGGATCAATCTGGGAAACCTCCACTCTAGATCTAATCACCATCATCGATTGGACTTACTTATTCCACGATATCGTCAATGGGTCATGTTGGTCCTTTCATGATCAACGATGGATCCTTACTCTATTGATTTGATCTGATGGCACGAATCTTGAAACAAAATGATGGTCATGATTAACTACTTACCTTGATCAGACGTTCAGTTTCCTCAGAGTTTACAAAGGGATTTGAACTATGTTCCTTAATGGTATTGACCTATGTTTCGTCCTGCACACGAGATAAAATTTGACTATGTCCATTCATGATTTCAAATGATGAATTTGATCCCGATCTGCTCAAAAAGCTTCATCTCCATGACTCGATTTTGTTGTTCTCTCCAATATCCTCTATCTCGCACTCTTCCACGAAGTTTATAGGAACTTAGTTCTTTTCAAACTCATCCATCTCACACAGAGAATCAATTACTATAAGCATGAAACCTCAATTGTTCATTCATGGATTATTCACACATATCCACATAGAAATATACACACAGTCACAACATTTTCATTAATTCACTCACTATACATGGTTTCAGAAAATATTTATTAGCCCAATATATAGTCTGGGCTTCTTCTCGAGCCTTTGTCACTCCTTTGGCCAAATTCTTCAATAACTGGCTGCATTTTCCTTTTGGCCTGATTCCTCATTAATTGGCCACCACATACAATTGCCTGAAGGATTACAATTTATGCATGGAAGACACACTTTTGGCTCAAAAAACAATTTCCTAAAGTCCTGCAAATAATTACAATAATAACAGTCTTGCTCTTACAATTGATGAGGATCAATTAGATTGAATCCTCCATACTTAGAAAAATTCATCTAACCCAACTAATTAGCTCAATTAATCCATTTACATAATAAATAGGAAAACAACCCTATTTCTTCCTAACAACCCTATCATTCTAGAATACAATTACAAACTTAGGAAAGATACAATAATTTCATTAAGGGGACCTATTCCCTTTAGTAATTTCAAAGACCCCTAAGGCCTAATCAACAAGGTTGACTTTGGAGGAAAAAATGATCCCGCGTCATTAAGCATGCTCTGGTGATGTGTAAAGACACTAAGATTCTTCTTGATAACCATGTACCTATAATTTTGTATGTGTGTTAGAGCAAGATTTGCCTCACCCTAAGCAATATTGCAGAGAGGGACTTACTCCATTTCCCTATGCAGACTCACTTTCCCTGATTGATAAATCCAGAGACAAAAATATAATGTTTTCCACTTGTACGCATATTGAACTCTATACAACAAGCGTATACGCAGGCTGCTCCACTACAACCTGCGTACATCAGGATTTGTGCCATAAAATCAAAATTAAATGTCAGGTTTCCATGTTATGCCAAGAGATCTCTGATCCTTGGCCTTCCATATACTAGACATGTTCTGACTCGGCCCTTCAGTTGCATTTTGAAGGCTATAAAGAAGCCAATTCCGAGCTATGGAAAAGAAAAAAAGAATTCAACTTTGAGAGCAAAGTTAATCTGGAGAAATTATTACTTCATATTGAGTCTGCATCCCTTTGTCCTTGAAGTTTGAACACAATGTTCAACCCCCAACCTCTTCCCTTATTGATAGAGAACCTCTTTGTCTCCCTTATATGAGCTTGCCTTTGGTGGAGGATTGAAGTGGTGGAGGTCCAGCTGGAAGGAACTGGGTTTCTCGGTTATGAACCGTACCGACATGGAAGTCTGTAATTGTTCACTTCTGTTGATCATTTATTAATAGAAATACTCCTTTCCTGTCCAATTGATATCTTGCAAATATATGAGTTATTATCCATGGGCATGTTTGTTTTGTATATTAATGGATTATGCTATCTAATGTGATAACCTTTTATATTATCACTATATGCTTGCTTCGCTTGTTTGTTGAGAACTTGTTGCAGGTATAAAGATTTGGGTCAAAGTGCTCAACGGTATACATCATCAAACATCTGGACGAGGTAGGTCCCTTTCTTATATCGCTTGCAAATTGGTGTATATAGCATGTTTATGGGAAAGAGTTGATTTCTGCAGTCATACCTATCTGTTTTGGTTTACCCTAGCCATAGAGAGATTTTCCTCATAATAGAATTGGCGACTGTACTCGGGATGAATCTTCTTTCTTAGGGTTTGAAGTACTTTTCTCTTTAGATTTCTCTCGTTTCTATTGTGGTTCTTGTCGTAACATTGCTTGACAACTCCTGTTCACTCTGGGTATGAGTTTTCATCCTTTATCCCTTGCCCGACCTTGTTTCAAAGAATATAAGCACCTTTTGCCTTCACAGTCACGTATACACGCAATGTATCTCACTGCAAGATGCGCATATACGCTTTGTTTGCCCAAACAGTTGCGTACACCTATTTTCCTTGCATGTTTGCTTGGTCTGGTGTTTGCTGGGTGGGATTTGATGCTTGTTGGGCCTTCTTAGGTCTCTGTAGTTCCTGTTAAGTGGTCGTGGGATGACAGGAAACCCTCTTTTGGTTGAATTTATGGGCGAAGTCTTTCTCTTCATATTTTCATTTTTATTGTTCTTATACATCGGGTTGGGTGTTTTGTTGCTCGATATCCTATTTGAGTTATCTCTTTTTTATACACAATATGGGTATATATCAAGTTACTTTTCAGTCCATGCATTTTTAGTTTGGATATATTGAAAATACAAAAAAATAGGCATTTTGCATTGCTTGGCATTTTTGTCTTTGAATCTCTACCATTAGCTTAGTGCATATAGTGAAAGATTGCATTTTTACTTCTGAATTGTAGATTTGAATTTGAAAATTGCATCATTTTTTAGGAGCATATCATTCATCAAAAGTTAAAGTCAAGACTTTGCATTATTTTCATATTTACTTTTCTTGCAGAGTCATAACATCATGAGTTTCATTACCATACATTTTTGAGTAATCACGACCATAAAATCAATGCTATAATTTAAAATTTATTAGTAATGATTTTATTTTCTAGGGTGCACAAACTAGACTAGGATTTAGTGCCTTGGAATAGGATTTTGTGAGTAAACTTCTCCAAGGCAATTAAATCAACATATGTGTCTGAGTCAGGGAGTGGAGAAATCCATTGTATAATTGGTAAGATCAGGAGGCTTCGCTCACACTGGAGTTAATCACGAGGTCGTGCGAAGTTGGTTGAAGGGATATTCCCCTGATACCTTCCTAGCGTCAAATATATTTCTGGGGATCTATTCGTATCTAGGGATCTTGCTAGTGCCGTTACCTTCGTGTGAGGTGATTTTTTCAAGGTTTCTGGATTTGCTACCCTGCCCATACGGTGAACCTGACTTACGACTGCTCGCATGTGCATCAATTATACAATGGTTTATTAGTTGCTTGACTTAGGTGTCTCATAGGTTACTTGCAGAGGTTATTCTGCAGGTACCCAGGGTCAGATAAGGGTCGGACAACACACAACCTTTATGGAGGATTTCCCCTCCGAGGGGATCTGACCGACTGGTTGTTAAGCCCATGAGGGCCCTTATAACTGATTTTGTTACCTTCGATCCTTAGCAGGGAGTATCAGGCCCCTCTTGGGCGAGAAATACCTTCTTTAGGGAGGGAGGCCACTCAACCACTTTTCCCCGTTTGCATGCATATTAGTCATTTGAATTTTGGTGTGCTCTTTGCTTACTAGTTTTCCTTAGGATATATTTTTTATCTTTAGAGTCTTAAGTCATCATGGAGTCAAACCAGCCTCCCTGCCGGTCCCGTCGTTTGTTACAGTTACCATCGGATTTCATGTCCTTTCCTTCTAAAAGGAATAGAGTTATTATACGTGGTACACACACGTCCACAATTTAGAATTGTGATTCTACAAGGATGAGTACTGAATCTGGTCTTCATAATTCTGGGATCCCTTCGACTCCATACCCACTATAGTTAATGGAACCCCTTCGACTCCTGCAACCTCTATGGTCGTAGTGTCGGAGGTACCTATCATTACCATGGCCCGACCTATAGTTAATTCTCAAGCTACCGCCTCAAACCCCTTTGGGTCTCTTGGCCACTCACTGGGATACAATGTTCAGTCCATCCTTATGGTTTCTAGTCCATTTTCTTATGGTATGCCTAACTTCACTTCGGAGTTTTCAAACTCCATCCTAGCTGTTGGCCCTAATGCTAGCATTGGTCTTGGGGGCAGTACACCTCCCTACACTCCTTTTTCTTTTGATGGATCTCAAATCCCTCAAATGACTCCTAATATGGGGCGTATCCCTACTTTTAACTATGGGTTGAATCCTCCTACTTCTGGGTGGAATAGTCAACCTGGCGGACAAGCTTCGACTCAAGTTCCATCCTACAACCCTACCTCCTCAGCGTAGATTCCAACCAATAATTTTGGCATGACGAATCCACCTCTATCCTCCGGTTTCCAACCTAGGGGAGGTTAGTTTCATACTTTGGGCAACCCCTAACCCGGATCCAATTCGGTTGGGGGCAATTTCTATAACCCTCAACAGAACATTTATGTTGGAATGATGCCCAACCAACCTTATATGAATCAGCCTGGAGGAGGGCCTTATAATGTCGGATAGGGCCATGGTGTTTACTAGAACCCTTGATGGCCTCCAAACCCGCAAGCACAATCCTTTCCAAGAGGTTGGGGCTAGATGTCTCAACCCCGCCTCCCTTTTCTAGCCACGTTTAATCTGCCAAATTTGGCTAAGTTAATGAAAGACCCTGTGAGTCAAGATCCTGCATGGCCCCCGGTCCCCACCAAACTTCTTTCGGACATCCCGAAGTTCGAGTGTAATAATGGAGAGGATCCTAGCGATCACGTCACTACCTTTCACGTTTGGTGCTCATCAAACTCCCTTAATGACAATTCTATTCGTTTGAGATTATTTCAACGCACCCTCATCGGAGTTGCTGTGAAATGGTATATAGAGCTACCCAAGGGGGCATATGGGACTTTTAATTAGTTGGTAATGGTCTTTCTTAACCACTTTCAGTTGCCCATTTGTTATGATGCTGGCTTAGAATTGTTGTCAACTTTACGCCAGGACAACACCACTCATATATCAGACCATATCCAGGAGTGGCATAGACAAAAGAGGTTGATTAAGACCCCTATACCCATGAACTTTCATTTAGAATGGTTTCTTAAGTATTTTCACCCTCCTATCTCGAATGATGCTGCTACTTCCAGGGTTACCACTGAAGAAGAAGAAATCTTTAGAGCTAAACAGTTAGATTTGATATATGCTTAGTCTGGGATGTTATACCACCTTCTTCCTGAAGCATCACGTTCTACTTACGACCCTAGGAAAAAGCCCAGACCTCATGTCGATGGCATTGTAGGTTCCGCCAATGCAAAGTTCGTAGAATCGGTGACAAACCAGTTGAAAGAGTTGTCTTTAAGCCAGTCTGTAGGAGGACTAGCCTCGTCTGTGTCTTCCAATCCCACTCAATCGGTGGATGTACACTCTGTGCAATTGTCGACCAACCCGAATTTTAACCAACAACCAGGAGGGAATAAGAAGAAAGCACGCAATAACCGTAAGGGTGGGAAAAATGGTAATTAACCCAAGGACAATTATAATAATGAGAAGAGGCGTAGTAATGCTGGAGAGGGCAAACGAGAAAGATGTAAGGTGAAGTTTCCCTATAAGATTTGCATAGATTATCACCTTACCCATTTGTGCCCCAAAATTGCAGAAGTTGTGAGGCTATTAGCTCAATCGCGTGTCGTGCTGATGAATCCATTCCCACATAATCAACACTTAGCCTTGAGATCCTCAAATGCCATAAATGCGGTTGGTGGAGGTCAAAACTAGCAGTCGTAAGATGGAGACCATTTATGTATCAATATGGTCGATGTGAAAATAGATCTAGCCACTCGATCTCAAGACTATAGTTCTAAACAAACTGATCTTGGTATAGAATCTCCTCCTCCTCCTTCGGAGATGAATTTACAGATTGAGAAACTGGAGCCACTGCCTCGTATTCTGAAAGGATTACTTAAATGCTCTACCCATAATTCAAATGCTAGAGCTTCCCAGAACTACTCTATCGTTGAGGACCTGGGTCAAACCCCTTGTGAAATGTCGACTTTGGAGGTACTCCAGATGTGTCCTTCACAAAGGAATGCCTTACTCTCTGCGTTAGGAGCTCTAGAACCCAGTGGCTCAAAATTTATCAAGTTTGACGTCATAGATATTAATCCTCGCTTGCCTTACCACATGGCTTTCCAAATCCATGTGGAGTACTCAAAGTATACCATCAAATGTGAGGTTGTTGATGAAGGCGTTGCTACGTGTGTGATGTCCCTTATCTGTTGGAAATCTCTTGGTTCTCCGAATTTTTCCAAGTCATCGAACATGTTGAATTATTTTGACGTTCATTGCTTTCGCCCTCACAATATTCTCCCTTCCTTTCCGGTCCAATTAGGTGGGAAGATGGTAGAGGTGGAAGTAGAGGTAGCTGATGCGCCTCTTGATTATAACTTGTTACTAGGACACAATTGGAATTATTCCATGATCACCGTAGTATCGTCCTTCTTCCATACTCTTTGTTTTCCTCCTGAAGGGAATATCGTGATGATCGATCAATTAACCTTTACGTGCTCTAGTCCTAATGCATCTATTGGACCATCGATCCCTGTGATCGACAATTCTCAGCCGAAAACTAAGAATATCAGTGTCAGAATGTATTCTTTCCTTATGGGTACTTTCGATTTCATGACATCGGTTCATCATGTTTATGCCATGTCCAGTAGGCCTGTTTCAACGGGGAAGTCAATTCCTTTCCACACTTCCTATTTTAGTGATCCGTGGACCCTACCTTCCCCGACTTCGTCTTGTGAAGGTTAGTTGCATACTAGCATTATATCACCAACCTTTGTTATTCATGTTGGAGATTGGTCGACAACCTTTGCTAGTCATGTTGAAGACCAGCAACCAGCTGCTGCAAGTCATGTTGGGGGAAAAAATCTAGTCATTGCTAGTCACACTGCACATACATCACCAACCTCTACTAGTCATGTTGGGGATTTGCTACTAGCCTATGCAAGTCATTCTAGGAGCATGTCACTAACAAATTCAAGTCATGATGTGGGCATTCATACGATTGAGAAGCCTAGACGTGTAAGATGTAAGCCCAAGATCTTTTGTAGGCTTTGCAAAGGATATCACCTTACTCGTTTGTGCCCTGCTACTATTGTGGTACAAGAAGCGTGGTCCTTTCCCAGGGGCCCTTCGGGTTCTAAGTCATCTTTGGCTTCCCAACCTTCTTTGGTTGATACAACAATCATGCCGATGCAATATTTGGCTGACACCCCTCTTCCTTTAGGGGTTGATTCATCCCTTGACCTTGTTGTCTCGCATCCTGTTCAACCAAATGTTGTGTCGATGCAATCTTCAACTGACACCACTCCTACTTTTGGGGGTGATGCATCTCTTGACCTTGTTGTCTCACATCATTTTCAACCGATGGTTGAGGAAGTGGTCATGCCAATGCAATCTTTGGTTGATCCCACTCTTCTCTAGGAGAGTGGCAAGCCTAAGGAAGCGACATTGCCGATGAAATATTCGGTCAATCCCACTCTTATTTTGGAGGGTGATGCATCCTTTGACCATGTCCTTAGCATTTCTAGTTTTGTACCTTCTTCACTAGGGAGAATTCCACTCTCTTCGAGTGTGCTCCCTCCAAGTCCTAGGATGGTTTGATTTGATCAAAATGATATTGTAGGGCCTCGACTTCCTTCTTCTACACCCTTCTAGATAAGGGGCATTCTTTGATATATTGTAGATAAGGCAACCTCTGAAATTATTTTATCCCCCTCGACTTGGAAAGCTTTGGGTTTTCCCAAGATTGTGTCAGCTCTTTGTAAGTTGTTGACCTTTCACATAAGTCATGCACATGAGCCTTGGCCTCCCCCATTACATGATTCTTAAAACAACATCCACGAGTCTGATATAAGCTCTTTTTTGACTCGTATAAAAATAAAAAATATCATAGAGTGATTTGTCCCTTTCACACTCGTTAAATTGGACTTGAAAGGTCGTGAGTCTTATTTAAGCTCTTTTTCGACTCGTTTTCAAAAAACAAAAATCTTGTCGAGTGATTTATCCCTTTCACACTCGTTAAATTGGACTTGAAAGGTCATGAGTCCTAGTTAAGATCTTTTCCAACTCGTTATCAAAAAGAGAAAAGATTACCGAGTGAACATGTCTCCTTCACACTCGTAAAATTGGTTTTGAAAAGACGTCTATTTGGCACAAGTTTACCCCTTTTTTCACACCAAGTAGACTAAAAGACATAAAAAATGACATTTTTTGGCGTCAAGTTGTGATTTCATCTCAAGCCCTTGCTTGCAGTATTGAGCCTATAGCTAGTTCTCGCTTTGTGTTATAAATCGTTTTCCTCAGCAGTTTTGCATCCTCAACCAAGCAGAGCCTTATTTATATCCTTCGCAATTTGACACCCTATAACTAGGAGGGAACACTCCCCCAAGTATCCATCTCTCGCATGCACTTCCCTACATTGAGCATAGATACGTTCCACTGCTGGAACTGGTTTTGCTTACTTGTGACACTCATTTCCTCCTCTATATCATAACATTCATTTGTCTATGAAAAAATAAAAAAATATGGGCGGGAAGGGAGTATTATCTTATATAGACAGCAGTCGTGTCGCCTTTGAACAGAGCACACAATTATTTGAGTCTATTCATCATCATAATTTTGGGATTAACGTGGTGTTAGGAAGCTGAGCTCGTTACATAGTCTTCTCTACCGACTGGTTACTCTTCCAATCCCTATAGAGAATTTCATCGATGCCTCTTGCATCTTATGGTTTCATCATTAGGTCTATGCTGTCGGAGTCCTCTATATGTCTCATGCTCTTGTTCAAAGGAAGTCTATCAATCTGTGTCGGCCACTCCTTAGAACTCTTTATTTTGCATGTTAGCCATACCCTCAGTTTGTCTCAGAATCACATGATACTGTAGTCCTATCATGCACCCTGGCCCTACTTTCATCATTGGTAGGTAACCTTGAACCCAACAATCGACATTTCATCATTGGTCGTTGACTGGGTGGTTTCCCTTGTGTTCGACAGAAATATATCTATTCACACATTGGGATTTGTGCAGTGCCTGGGATGCCATTATCCTTATTGGTGGTTTTCTCGCCTTTGTCAGCAATTTTTCATCATTGGATGCTATTCAGAGGGTCCTTTTTGTGTACCGCTTGCACTTGGCACACATAAAATACCCACAAGGTCATTGGTTCGTGAACATGTTCTTCATTTGATTTCCACCAAAATCATGAAGCTCCTGCTTTGTAACTCGTGCTGATTGATGAGAGATGCCTTAATGCTCTCCTTTCAGCAGGTCTCTTTCGATCGACTTCAACCCATCTATTCTGGAAACGAGACCTAGAGTCTTATGAGTACCTTGAGGCTTGCAGTCATCATTCGCAGGCTCTCTCACCATCGACAGTTGGGAATACATCAATGTCTCCTAATCGATGGATTCTTCAGGTGTTCGACACCAGCTCCTTTATTCACACTTGTAAGAATGTACTCAGTGCCTTGATACCTACTTTCATTATGGGTAGGTTGTCTCGTGTTTGTTAATGGTATACCTCAATGACCGGTAATCAAATGATGTCTCATTGTGTTTGACCTCAACTTCTTTATTCACATGATGTAGACTTGCACCTTTGGTGGATTGTGTAGAAGACTTGAAGACATCACGATGAGGCCGCAACTTTCCTGAGTTGTTGCTTCCTTTTCATTGGACCAATACCTATATGACTTCAATGATCATGGGAGATCATATTGTACTCCATGGTATACATATATCCTCATCTTGGTTTTTTGAGACTGGTTCCACTAGGCCTTGTTCGTGACTATGACAACTTTTGGCATGTAACCGCATTTGTATTTTCCTGTTAATGGACACAAACACTTGTTTGGTATATTTTCACATGGATATGTAGTGTATTTTTGGTAGCCATGTATGTAAAGTCAGTGCAAAATGTAATGAGCAATTGAGTTCATCCAACGAGTTCTCTACCACTCCACTTCTGGGTTGTTTATAATGTATTTCGACCATTGCAGACACTCCTCTGACCTCACACATTAGGGGGCATCTGTTAGAGAAATATTTTCCTCACCCTAAGCAATCTTGTAGAGATGACCTTACTCCATTTCTGTATGCAGATTCACTTTCCTTGATTGATAAATCCAGAGACAAAAATATAATTTTTTCCACTTGTATGCATCTTGCACCCTATACAACAAGCGTATACGCAGGCTGGTCCACTACAACCCACGTACATCGGGATTTGTTCTAGAAAATCAAAATTAAATGTTTGGTTTCCATGTCACAACAGGAGATCTATGATCCTTGGCTTTCCATATACTGGAAAATGTTCGAATCAACCCTTCAATTGCATTTTGAAGGCTATCAAGAAGACAATTCCAAGCTATGGAAAAGAAAAAAATAATTCAACTTTGAGAGCAAAGTTACTCTGGAGAAATTATTACTTCATATCGAGTCTGCATCCCTTTGTCCTTTAAGTTTGAATACAGTGTTCAACCCCCAAGCTCTTCCCTTATTGATGGAGAACCTCTTTGTCTCCCTTAGATGAGCTTTCCTTTGGTGGAGGATTGAAGTGGTGGAGGCCCAGCTGGAAGGAACTTGGTTTCTCGATTCCTAACCGTGCCGACATGAAAGTCTGTAATGTTTTCACTTCAATTGATCATTTATTAATAGAAATACTCCTTTCCTGTCCAATTGATATCTTGCAAATATATGAGTTATTATCTATGGGTATGTTTGTTTTGCATATTAATGTATTATTCTATATAATGTGCTAACCTTTTATATTATCACTATATGCTTGCTTCGCTTGTTTGTTGAGAACTTTTTGCAAGCATAAAGCTTTGGTTCAAAGTGCTCAATGGTGGACATCATCAAACATCTGGACAAGGTAGGTCCCTTTCTTATCTCGCTTGCACATTGGTTTATATAGCATGTTTATGGGAAAGAGTTGATTTCTACAATCATACCTGTCTGTTGTGGTTTACCCTAGCCATAGAAAGATTTTCCTCGTAACAATGTAGATTAGAAAGGCAAAAGAAAATTTTTAAGACTTTTAATTTAAATTTTACTAAACAATAACAATATACCTTTCAACAATGATGTTTAAATTTGCATTTGTACTTGACTTGAAAATGACAATGTATACATAATTCTTTAAATTTGGAATTAAACATTGGATATTGAATTTTCACTTAGGTCTCATGAGAAATGAAGAATGAAAATACTTAACAGTAGATTATTTTTAAGAGTAAGGCCAATGAAATAGTAGTTGTTTACAAGACTGTCTCCAATATGGCCTAATAATGTTTTTAAACATGCTTTGGTGATTTGTAAATACACCAAGATTCTTATTGATAACCATGTATCTAAAATTTTGTATGTAGATTGGGAAGGCAAAATAATTTTTTTAAGACTTTTAATTTAAAGTTTACTTAATCATAACAATGTACCTTTCCACACTGATGTTCAAAATTGCAATTGTAATTGACTTGAAAATTAAAATTTACACATAATTCATTAAATTTGGAATTAAACCGTGGATATTTAGTAAGATTGAGTTTTTTCAAAATAAGAAAGTAAAGAATGATTTACCACTTCTGTTATAATATTATTATCATAATTGTAATTGACTTGAAAATTAAAATTTACACATAATTCATTAAATTTGGAATTAAACCGTGGATATTTAGTAAGATTGAGTTTTTTCAAAATAAGAAAGTAAAGAATGATTTACCACTTCTGTTATAATATTATTATCATGAACTATATAGAATCAAATTTATGTAAAGTTGAGGAAAATATTGCACTAAGACATGGTACAGACAAATCTTCCATTAAACTTGGAAGAGGCAAAACCCATTAAAGTTATTGCAAATATTTAGTATTTAGTCATAAAATGTGTGAACATTATTTTATTGAAAAAAAACACTAATTAGCTACTTCATTATATGTTATAAACACTAAAATTGTCTAAGTTTGATGGAGTTAGAAGTTATGTTGATATATTGAATGGTTTCATATAATTAACATAAAGTATCATCGGATAAATACATTGAAGTTGTATTGAAGTTGTCACATAGGAAAATTAATAGTATATTGTGTTTCAAAAACATATTGTGTTTATTTGATTTTAAAATAATTAAAAATTATTACTACAAATTGTATTTCAAATAAAACAAATAAATAAATCATATTTGTAATAAATAATATAAAACTCCTAAAAAAATACTATGAAGAGAATATTTGTTATACAATCAACATTGAAAATTATTTCTTCATATATATTGATTTACCCTTCAAAACACAAAATTATATTGATGAATCATTTCCACCTAATCTCATGATAGTCAATCAAGTAGATTGACCAAAATATTTACACCACATTTATTCATTTTGATATTTTTGTAATGTTCTTTCTTTCCCATCCACACCCAAACTTAGTGGTACCCATTGGAACTGATCCAAGTTCTCTCATCAAGATTTGGTAACTAATATTGTTCTAATATTTTTGTTGTGTATTTACCTATACTAGAATTCCATCCATCAACCTTAATATGAAGATTCTTACTTTCATTATACAAGAAGATATCTGAGGTGGTCATTTCCATCCAAATAATCTCCCATTGATCTTGTTTTCCTAGTCTAACAAGCAACATCTTACCTTTCTCAACATTATTAATAGGATTGAATGTTGAATTTGGCCTATTGCACATGGATCCAACGTATCTCAGTTCACCTATATCATTTCCAAAATCCTTGTCCATAATACCCGAGATTACATGGAGCGCATTATGGTAAGAATCATGAACTTGCCTTGTCTTGGGATAGAATAGCTTAGAAGATGAATCAATTCCATCCCTTATTGTATGAAAATTGGAAATTTCATATAAACTACTAAGAACTCCTTCCTAATATGCTACCTTATTTTTCCATTCCTTTATAACAATGGGAGAACCCTCATTGCCAATAATGTATTTCCACATTATTATGCATGATGTTATTCCTTTCTTTAGCTCCTTTAAGTATACCTCACTTGTTTTGGATGTAAGAATGTTGGCTTCACTATGGGTTATTTATTTTGACCTTCATCATCTATATTCCACAACTTAATTAGTTATGGCCACTCAATATCTCTTATGGATTCCATGTGCCTTAATATTGAACATCATGGAATACAAGAAATTGGAAGTACAAGAAATGGATTCCATGTGCCTTAATATTGAACATCATGGAATACAATAAATTGGAATTACAAGAAATGGATTCCATGTGCATTTTTTCCTCCCTTGATGTATTCATTAAATAATATTTTGAGTTTATTCTCCTTGTTAATCAGTCTAGGTGGAAATAAACATGTGTTTTCAATTGTGTGATATGTATCAATCATTTGAGGTAAAGAATGTATATCTTTAATGTAACATCCCCACTATAATCCCTAGTTTAATTATTGCTTAATGTAGATATAATATGTGGCTACAACCAAACGATGTAATATGCGAATTGTATTTCTATGTTTTAATAATAAAATGTGATGCCAACTACTAAGGGGACATGGATAGAGATGAGGGATGAATTAATCCACAAGAGAAGAGAGAGTCTAGGATAATGGTCAAGATGGGTACAAGGGGGAATTATCCATGTCTATTAATTCACCCACATTCCTCAATTTAATTATCATTGTGTATTAAGCTCTATTTTTTTATTGAGTGTCCTCAAAGCCAATCATTGAATGCATGTAAGAGGGTGGGTGTGAAAGGTCACATCCTATAGTTATTGGGAGAATGGGAGTTGAGTACAATAAGCTTGGGGAAGTGTGTGAGTCAAGCAAGCAAGTCAAAGGGGAGGAAATTTGTATGGGTATCTACAACAATTTTACACAATCAATTTTAATGCAAAAACAACAAATAGAGAGCAATAAAGAGAATTTTGAGATGGAGCAACCATTGAGGGAAAATTCTAGAGAATGTTGGAGCGTATCTGGAGAATTTTGGAGATGAAGATTGAAGAGCCTGACTGTTAGGCCTGAAGAGTGAAGTCCACTGTGAGTTGCATTGTAACAACAAGTGGTTGTTGTTGTTTTCGCTGATAGTTTTCCTATCGACAAGCTTTCCCGAGTTCCTAGCTGTGAGTTTCTTGGTTACCTATGCTAGAGAGACCCTGATAAACAACTAGGACACGAGGGACTGAGATCAGTGAAGGGGTACATTCCTTGGGTTGGGTAGGTCGAGAGGAAGATATTTGGTGGAAAATCAAGATAGATGTCGGAGAATATCTGTGGGTTGTGAGATTTATGAGCTATGAGTAGATAGTGAGAAACCACCCTCTTTTATGGATTACTAGCCTCAACTCGGGGGTGATTTTCTATTGATATTTGGAAAACAAGTCTATGAGTGGGTGGAACGTCCATCCCAAGCAACTGGTTGCACAATAAAATTAAAAGATAAGTGTTTTATCGTGTCGTTGTGTTATTTTATGTGTTTAATTGTTGTGCATGGACTCTATGTATGAGATTGAGTGATATGTTGATGTAATGAGCTATTGGTTTCAATTCATATTTGTTTCAGATTTATTTATGTGCATTTAATAAATGGTAACATACAATTGTTAAATATGTGTGTGTAATTTGTAACTAGAAGCTACAAGAAATTAATTAGATAGCAGGAATTTTAAATTTATGAGTATTCCACATCGTAATGTTCCCCAATCGGGTTGGGGAACATTACATTATGTTATCAGAGAATCTAGTTCAAACATCGAGCTTGTATGGACTCAAACTAGTGTGATTTTGACAAATTTTTTGTTCCATATTTTGTTTGTGATGAATTTGGGGAAAAACGGAGAAAAACAGAGTGAAATCCCCAAATTTGTGAGAAAAATATGAGTTTAAATGATTCAATACTACCTAAGAGAGGTTCAATAAAGTAGATCTGCAGATTTGTAGAGTTAAATTCTACTTGGAAGGTCAAAATTCGATTTTTAATGGCCGTTATAGTGTTTTGTAGAGTTCAGTGAATCGAGGGTTGAGATCACGTTTGATCGTGAGATCAATGGTCAAGATTCTCTTTAATAAATTTAAAAATTCATAAGGTTATGGTTGTTTGAAAGGTTGAGTAAATTAATGATAGAGATTCATTTCGGTGATTAGGAAAATAAGGTAGACTGATGGTCCAGATTAGTTTTGGCCATTTTGGACTCAGAGTTGATCGACGATCTAGATTAGTTTTGTCCATTTGGGAGTCGGAGCTAATCGACGATCTAGATTAGTTTTGGCCATTTGGGAGTCAGAGTTGATCGACGGTCAAAATTATATTAAGTGAGAGATCAACAACCTATATTCACCTGGGTTTTCATCGAAATTAAGTGTTGAATTTTTCCAAGAGAAATCATCGACGATCAATGATTGGGTCATCTGAATTAACAAAGAGTTTGGGTTGGCCAAAAGAAAACTTTGACTATCGATAACCGATGGTCGGGCGATGATAGAGTTGGATGAAGTTGGTAGATCAAGGGTCGAGATCATTTCTCAATAGGTAATCAATGGTCCAAATTCATCGGGAGTTTAGTCAAAAATTTTCTAAGTGTTGGAGTTGTTCTAATGAAAATTCCAACGGTCAACAGTCGGGTTAGCTGGATTCGATGAAGTGCTTTCAGTTTCCAACTAAAATTTTCGATGGTCAATGGGTCAATGGTTGGGAATCAGCCAATTCGAAGAAATGTTTCAGTTGAACATTAGAAATGGTGAATGGGCCAATGGGCTAATGGTCGGGCATCAACCAAATTGGTGAAGTGTTCTGATCGTCCAAGAGAAATGGTCGATGGTCGATGGAGAAAAGAGGGGGATGATGTGTCATACAACATCATCATCCATGTGTCATTCCAAATAAACCAAGTTAATACCTCAGGATAATGTGTCATTCCACATCAACATCCACGTATCATGCAACGTAAGCAGTTGCCACATCATCACAGAAGTGGTCAATGGTCGATGGTCAGATCATCTAGCTTAATAGGTTGTTACAAGTGGTTGCCAAGAGAAATGATTTATGGCTGATGCGACAATGGTCGAGAATTGGCCGAATTAGTGAGGAGTTTCATTCTCCAATGAAAATCACTAATGACCAATGTTCAAATTGATCGGTTTAGCATTGTGTTGTGAATTGGTTGTCAAGGGAATGGATCAATGGCCGATGATCGAGTCGATAGTTTGGGAAAAATGTTGTGGCCATCGAAAGGAAAGTGTCGATCACTAATATATGATGTAGCTCAGATCAATGAATCATATTACACCTGATTTGAGATCAACGAATTAGATTTAAAGGGATACTATAATAGTAAAATAGTCAATTTTATATGAAATTTTATGAATTTTTCATATTCTTGAAGGTCATTAACTTGCAGGGCAATTTTGAGGGCCTAAATAATGTTTTCAGGAGTTCTAATTTTCGAGATTATAAGTATTGTAGGCACCACATGTAGTCTCTGCGGCTTAAATAAAATAAATTGAGGAGATATTTCCAATGATCTAATATGTTTGCTAAACAGATCTCGTATGAGAAATTTACAACCAAAATAGTAAGGGTAAAATTTCGGTGACATATTAATTCCAAACGACATAACTCCTTGCTAAGAGGTATGTTTGGGGCACAAGAGCAGTCTATGGAAATCTTATGAACCATATAAAACAACCATTGAGTGAGATCTAGGATCTATGTATGCAAAAATGTGTAGGAATAAAAAGAAGACATCTATAACATATAAGGGTAAACTGAGTAAAATAGTCAAAACGTTTCCGGACCATGATTTTAGCTCAGAGCTCAGATTAGAGAAAAATAATAGTCACTGGAAAGGTATTGAGGAGGAGAAGAGACCTATCCACCCAAAATTTTTATTTGGGAAATAAAATTTTCCAGAACTTAATAAAGAGATTTACATAATAGTAAAAGAGTGGAAATTGCAACATGTAAATATTGTAACTTTTCGCTTACTACTCAAATTGAGGCATGGGTATAGCCGTTGGGAAGTTATTTCTGAGAGGAATGAATTTCAGGAATCTGATTTTGATTTAGTGCATTGTGTCCTTCATAAATTGGGATAAAGTGTAACTTGTATTCTAATTGATGAAATGTTTTATGCTATGCATGTTCTAATAGTAATTATTACATGTACATTTCTTGCAGAATTAGAGGTACAAGAAAGAAAATTTGGTTATTATATGAGGACTGGAGTTATGGAAGATGCATAGGGATATTATAGCCATGAGGAAGAGATATGAGGTCTCCATGTTAGCATGGGAAATGATAATACAAAGTCAAATGGAAGAAGAGACAGGTAGGAGCCTATAACTATGAGAAGTCTACATAGAGAAGTGCAAAGATATATAGATGATAATGAAAGGATTATGAAGGATCAATAAAATATACTTCAAAGTTTGAATATGTTGCATAATCAAGCTAATAAATACTTTAACACCAAACAAACAAGTAGTGTTAGACAAGTGACAACATCTAGATCTAGAAGAAAAAGGGATGATAATGGGAATGACAAGAAGTCAAGAAGAATTAGTAGGCGCCATCATTCTCCAAGGCAATCCACCAAAATAATTCATGCAAGTTCAGGGATAGGGAGTAGACCAAGTGTGTCTCCTATTTGGAGATAAAGGAGAAGGCTTGAGGCATACATCTTGCAAGGTGAGTCCATGAAAATTAAGCCACCAAATTTCAATGGTGAGCACAAAAAAGGAGAAGAGGTCGAGGCATGGCTATTGGAAATGAAGAAATATTTCTAGTTGCATGATTACCCCTCTTAGGTAGAAGCTATAATTGCAACATACCACTTGCAAGGAAAGGCAACCGTGTGGTGGGATTAACTTAAGCAATCCAAGCACCTTGATGAGAAGAGGATCTCATGGAGGCAGTTCAAAGAATATTTCCATGAGAAATATTTATCTGAAAATATCATGAAAGGAAGACAAACGCGTTCTTTGAACTCAAGTTGGGAACCATGACAATGAATGAATATGAAAACAATTTCTTTGAATTGTTGAAGTATGTGGACTTCATAAAACTTGAGAAAGTCAAAATCCAAAGGTTTCCAAGTGGGTTACCCTCCTTCTATAGTAACAAGATACAATATGATAACCCCAAGACCTTGGAGGAGACCATAAGGAGATCAAGGCAACTTTATGAGAAAAATAGAGGAAGGCCAGTTTTCCAAAAAGCTTTGAATGACAAGATGAAGGGTAAAAAGGAGGAAGAAAGGTTTTAAGCCACCCTTTTTCAAGATCAACACCTAAGAAAATTAACAAGGATAGTAAATGGAAAATGAACACAAGACTGCATATTCATTTGGAAAAATTCCAAGGAAACAACCTATACAATGTTGGGGGATTGAGGAAAATAATTTATATAGGGACTACCTTCACAAAGGAGAAAGAATGAGGATTTTTTACAACATTCAGGAGGCTGAAATAGTGGAAGACATGGGAGGGAACATGCCAAGGATTTATGCAGCCTTGGAAAACAAGCAAGAAAAATATCAATATTCCATTATCAAAGTGGAAGGTAAGATTGATAACCATCCCATATCAATTTTGATTGGTTATGGATCTATCCATAGTTACATAAACTCTAATATTGTTGAAATATTTCATTTGCGAAGAGGTAAGCATCAGAAATCTTGGTTAGTTCAATTAGCCACAATGGCTAAGATAAAGATAAATGAGTTAGTTAAAGATTGTCAAATAGACATGAATGGACTCAACACAAAGGTAGATTTAAACATCATAGAATTGTGTTCATATGATTGTTTAATTGACATGGATTGGTTGGAAAAACATCATGTTGTCCTAGACTGTTACAACAATACAATCACATGTATTTATTAAGAAGGGTAGCAAGCCAGGATTCAATGCACCAAGAGTTGTAGTTGTTAGAGAGATTTCAGCTATGTAATTGAAAAATAATTTCAGGAAGGGATGCTATATTTTTGTTGATACTTAGAAGACATCACTCCTCTGAAATTCGACTTGTATATCTTCAAAAATTCATTTCTGCTCAACCATGAGGATCCACATGACGTGACACATACCACTGGAAACAACATGATGTATACTATCCATCCATGGGTGTTGTATCTGCATGTGCATTGTCCTTCATGTCCAAATACCTTCATCAATCTTGTGGTCCAAAATCAATGACTAGGGTTGACATCAATGACAACAACCAATCTTCCAACAATCTCCCCCTTTGTCATTCATGGAAACACTCATGCTCCCCCTATCATCACGATCCCAATTTATCTCCCCTTTTGACATCAATGGAAAAGGGTAGGGCTTCTCCCCCTAAGTTTAATGGCAAAAGGTAACCTTCTTCTTTGGGGATACTCCCCCTGAACATGTGGCACTCAATAATACTTCATCCTTATTTTTGGTCTTTGAGACTTTTTCTTCCTTGGAATCCTTTTGTGTGGCTTTTGTCTTCTCTCTCTTCTTCATGTCTAGGATGTATATGTTGTTCGGTCTTCTTGTTTCAGTTGCAACCAATCTTCCTGAGTTATTTTCTCTGATTTTAAATTTTCGGGAGTCAAACGTAAGAGTGTATCCTTGATTACATATTTTGCTGACACTGAGGAGATTATGCTTCATATATTCAACCAATAGGTCTTTTCCTGCTTTTACATTTTCACTTCCAAGCTTTACATTTCCTTTTCCAATTATTTTGGTAGATGAGTCATCTCTAAATGCACAATTTCCACCCTTTTTCTTCAAGCTAACAAATTTTCTTTGATCTCGAGTCATATGATATGAGAACCCACTATCTATGAACCATTCATCTTCTTCTTTGCATTCTTTAGCGACCAATGCTATTCAACAATTTTTATTGTGTGGAATTTCTTTCATTTTCCATGTTGTAGTTGGTATGCAGACATTTGGCATACGATTATCTTCCTTCATCTCTCTGCAATCTCGTGCTTTGTGACCAATATTATTGCACTTGTAACATACAATATATTGATCCATTAATGGGTCAAATGGATTATAATTTTTGTTGACAGGTCTACAAACATTTCCATATCTACTATTTTCACCATTCATGTAGCTTGCATAGTTATTCCTTTCATTTATTCTACAATTGATTGCCTTGTGTCCAAAATTTCCTCAAGTATGACAATGTCCAAGAAATAAATTTTGATACCTGGGCATAAGTGATTTTCTTTGTGGTGTGGTCCATCTGGGTTCACGATCTATTATTCTGTAGTTTCCTTCATAATGATTTCTTTCATACCTGATGGGAGAGGATCTTCTTGATGTCTCATTCCTTCTGAATTCTAGTCTTCTATCTTGTTGTTCAACTTGTTCTGGAGTGTTGGTTTCATCATTTTCAACTTCCTTCTCTTGTTTTGTTGTCTTCAAACTGTCATTGTATCCTATTCATGTCTTGTCATTTGGAGATCTTTGTTTGTTAAGGATATCATCTAATCTTTTAGTTCTTTTTTCGAACTTCTTCAACTTTTCCGTTGTCAATAGTAGCTCCCCTTTTGTGTGATCGAATTCTTCTTTCAATTTCTCATAAACTTCTAATTGTTCCTTCAAGATATTAATGGTCTTTTCAAGCTTGTAATTCTCTTCTTCACAACTACTCAATTCACCTTTTAGTATTATGTTTGTGTTTCTAAGCTTGCTATTTTCAGTTTCAACATGCTTCAACTTTTCAAGA
>ML822824.1:37319-56316 GCA_009831015.1 Picea engelmannii
CAAATTACTCAGAGGCTCGAAGGGATGTTCATTTCTCAAGAAAAATACCTAAGAGAAATGCTGAAAAGGTTTCAAATGGAAGATTCTAAACCTGTGGGTACACCTATGGTAACTGGATGTAAACTAAGCAAGTATGATGATTCGCCTGATGTTGATCAAAGCTCATATTGATCAATGATAGGAAGCATGTTGTACATCACAGCATCTCGCCCAGACATAATGCATGTTGTAGGAATGGTAGGAAGATATCAGGTTGCACCTAAACAGATTCATTTGCAAGCTGTCAAAAGGATATTTAGGTATTTGAAAGAGACAATGACTTATGGTCTGTGGTATCCCATAAATCAAAGTCTTCAGTTGACTGTGTTGATGAGAGAAAAAGCACCAGTGGAGGAGCATTCTTCTTGGGTGACTCCTTAGTAGCATGGCTTAGTAAAAAGCAAGGCTCCATTTATTTATCAACCACAGAGGCAGAGTACATTACTGTTGCTACCTATTGCACTCAGGTATTATGGATGATTCAGACACTTGCAGACTTAGAGGTAAAATACATTGCACTGATTCCAATTCATTGTGATAACACTAGTGCCATTAGTGTGTCTAAAAATCCTGTCTTCCACTCCAAGACAAAACATATTCCCATAAAATATCATTTTCTGAGAGAGTAGATCACCAATCAGATTGTTCAGGTCCATTACATTCCCACTACAGAACAAATTGAAAACATCTTTACTAAGCCCCTAGCCAAGACACCATTTGAATATCTCAGACAGAAGTTGGGTGTCACCTCGTTTCACACCTAAAAGAGTCCATCTTGTTAGGGGGAGATTTGTATTGTTTGAATATCTAATGCCTCCTAAAATTACTTCAATAGCTCAGGGGGAGCATGCCTCTTCTTTGACATTGATGTCAAAGGGGGAGAAAAGAATTTGGGTGCCTTAGTTTCCATCAATGCCAAAGGGGGAGATTGTTGGAAAATGTTTAATAGGTAGCGTAAGCTTGTCATTGATGGCAAGTACAGCAGTAATGATGGCTTGAGTACATCAGCGATGATCAACAGGAAAATAGAATATAAGTCCAGGAAGATCAAATGATTGAAGGCAACGCAACGTTGATCAGGCATGATGAAGTCCCATAAAGTTTGTGAAGTATTTCTGATCGTTGGATCCCATCCAAAATTCTCGACAGACTGATGACCGTCAGATCTCAATGTAGACAAGAGGAGTGCGCAGATATGGAGGATAGATATCGGGAGTTAGATACGAGCGCAGGGTCCGAACACCGTTGGATTGAGGAGAACCTGCACGATCTTTAAAGTGCAAGGAGTAGAGGGCTCAAAAATCCAGAAAGCAGGAGGACCGTCCATCTCAGGGGGTTATCTGGACCGTTGATTTGACTCCCTGTCGGAGTTTCGGGGATCGAGAGTTGGAGATGACAAGTAATATCATCCACAGAAATCCCGATTTCGCGATATGCAAAATCACGACGTAATCTAAGCCGTCAAATCAAGATCACATCTGGACCGTCGATCTGACTCTTGTCAGCAAACCACGTCAGCTAGGAACACGTGGCACAACCAGGTAATGACAAGTGTCAGATTGATTCAACATTCCAAACACATGTAAGTCATGAATTAGGGTGACACGTGGCAGTTATTTAACACATGTGACATCAGCAGACTTACACCATGTCGAAGTTTCGAGGATCGCGTGTTGGAGATGTCAAAGAAACAATGCAACAAGAATCTCGATTTTGTGATATGCGAATTCGCGATCCAATCGTAGTCGTTGAATCAAGATTGAATCTGGACCGTTGAATCCAAGTCCATTTTGGGAATTCGAGGATCGAGAGTTGGAGATGTCAAGGAATGTTAACATCAAGAATTTCGATATCGCGATATGCGAAATCGTGACGTAATTGCAAATGTCAGATCAAGATGTGATCTGGACCATTGATACGACTTCTTTATGGAGTTTTGTGGATAGAGATTTGGAAGTGACAAGAACATTCACCACAGGAATGTCGAAATCGTGATATGCGAAATCATGAAATGATCTGAACCGTCAGATCAAGTGTTGATCATGACCGTTGATCCCACACCATTTCGGGGTATCGGTGATCGCGACTTGGAGAGTCGAGATGCCTGATCTCCAGACTCATGAAATGCGAAATGGCGAAAGCGCCTTAAGCATAAGGCTGTGGTCACAACCCTTGGTCACATCAGCGGGAGATGGACATATGTCAGAGGACAAGGAGGGGCTAAAGTGAACAAGCATTGGCACAACAGAAGCGTGGTGGAGAATAGACGACAGGTGGGGAGGAGAACAATACAAAAGGTGACACGACAGGAATGGGGCCCTTCCTCGATACCCCACCATTCTGGACCCCCCCCCTTTAATTAAAGGCATAATGGAAAAGGGGGTCCGGAATCGCTTGAGCATCGTTGATCTGGGTACTTTGATCCTGGCAGCTCGAGAGATGCGCGCCCAATTCCGGACCCCCCCCCCCCTCCGCTTAAAGATAGAATGGCAGGGGGACTCCGGAATCCAATACCGACCATAGATCTGAGAGCACAGATTCTGACCGTCCAGATTTGCTCGCTGCATATCCAACGGTGCAGATGAATTTGAACAAGATTGGAGGGCTACTGATGCACGACGCAGTGAAACTGCCAGAAACCATTGATGATGTCTACTAGAGAATTCAAAGAGACCTCTATGTGATCGCCATAGGAGATGAAGAGTCTCCAAGCTTCGTCCAGTGAAGGAAGACTATACTTAGAAGGGATTGACAGATGGATGATCGTTGAAGTCTGTAACTGAAACAGAGAAGGTGAGCTCGACTTTCACAGAGAAGATGAAGAGTCTCAACTGCCAGAGAGAAAAAGGAATCTCGTCATAACACCTAGTGATGATAGACACAGGGGTTGAACTGCCAGAGAAGTTGAAGAGTCGCGATGATAATCACGCAGAGCACTTGAGATGTGGAGGATATTGGCACGGTATGAGCATGCAGAGGAATGGAGAATATTGCATGCACAATATGCACAGAGGCCATATATACATGGCACAGAGAAGAGTTGTTGTTGCTGTTGCTTTTGGAGTTTGTTGTGGTTGTTGTTGGTGAAGGTGATTCATGTGTGAAGAAGGAGAAGAGTGCAGCAGCTGAATTGCACAGAAGAGAAACTGTGCAGTGAATGGACATGGCGCATAGAGAATAAAAAGAAGAAGAACAGACAACGCAATTCATGTCTGCAGAAAGGAAATGAGGCAGACATAGCAATGAAATGCAGCAGAACAGTGATGAGTCCGGTAAGCCATTGTTGAACATCATATCACTGTAATAAGTTTTAGTAGCAAAGATTTATATTTCTCAGGGTGGAAGGGAGGTGCTAGGGAGGATTGTTGTCCTCATAGGTTCAAGTGGGTGCTTGAACACAGGGAGTTGTAGCTTCCATCTGGTTGCAGCCAGAGAAACCAGGGTGGCAGGGTGGTGCAAGGGAGAACTCTTGTTCTCTGTTATACAGGCTGGTGCCTGTATGATTGGAAGTTGGTGCTTCCATCCAGTTGGTGCTAGAAACACTCAGGGAGTTGGTGCTTCCTTCTAGTTGGTGCTAGAGAAACCAGGGAGTTGGTGCTTCCTTCTAGTGGGTGCTAGAGAAAACAGAGAGTTGGTGCTCTCAGCAAGTAGCAGCTTGCAAAATAGAGGTTGTAGCCTCATTATGAGTTGGTGCTCATATGTATGATAATGTAAAGAATGTAACTATTACTTATCATATAAAGAAAAAGAGATTTTTACCCTTTACGGGTTTCCTCAGGAAATATCTGTCTCTGTGTATCACATGTGTGTGACTGATGCTGAATATGCTATTGTTTACTTCCCTGCACTATTGTGATTGTCCCTCAGTGTTCCTGCAAAGAGTTTAAAAGAAGCATAATTGTTTAAGCACAGTAACAACTGATTCACCCCCCCCTCTTAGTTGTCCAACAGATGCAACCAAAGATAAAGTGGAAAGCATTGAATACCATCTAGTATTAATGGATTTTGAAGATGTTTTTAGGAACATCCAAAGATTTACACCAAAGAGAGACATTGATTTCTCTATTGATTTGGTTCTAGGAGTTTTCCCAGTGTCCAAGACACCATACAAAATGGACACACCAGAATTGAAAGAGTTGCAGTTGCTACTTGAAGAATTGTTAAATAAGGGGTATATATGCCCAAGTGTGCCACCTGGGGGAGACCCAGTGTTGTTCGTAAAGAATAAATATGGAACCTTAAGGATGTGTATTGATTTCAGGAAGTTGAATAAAGTCACCATAAAGAACAAATATCCTTTTCCAAGGATTGATGACTTATTTGATCAGCTGAAAGGTGCAAGAATATTTTCAAAGATTGACTTGATATCGGGTTATCATCAAGTGAGGATAAAGGAATAAGACACCAACAAGACAACATTCAGGACTAGATATGGGAATCATGAATTCATGGTAGTTTCATTTGGGCTATCAAATGCCCTAGCTATTTTTATGTGCCTAATGAATGGAGTGTTTAGGGAGTACTTGGACAAGTGTGTAATTTTGTTCCTAGATGATGTACACATCTACTCTAAGTAAGAAGAGGAATATGAGAAACATTTAAGAATGGTGTTGCAAGTTTTAAGAGATCATAAATTCTATGCTAAGATAAGTGCGCACATCTTTTATCAAAAGAAGATTCACTACGTGGGGCATATAATTCCAAGAGAAGGGAAAAAATTTGATCCTGAGAACATAGAGGCCATGAGAGGATGACCGATTACAAACAATGTTACAGAAGTCATATCATTTATGGATCTTTCCAGTTATTACCAAAGATTCATAGAAGGATTCTCAAAGATTTCAATTCCAATCACTGCTTTGAAAAAGAAGGGAGTGAAATTCCAATGGACTTCCAAGTGTGAAGAAATTTTCCAGTAGCTGAAAGACATCTTGACAAATACACCAATATTGAATATTGTAGATATGGATGAAGATTTTATTGTGTGCATTGATGCATGAAAAGAAGGGCTTGGTGGAGTCCTCAGTAAAAAATATCATATGATATGTTATGATTCTAGAAAATTAAAATAGCATGAGAGAAATCATGCTACTCATGATATATAATTAGTAGAAATTGTACATACATTAAAAATGTGGAGATATTACCTCATGGGGAGGAAGTTTGAGCTAAGGAAAAACCATTGTGGTATGAAACATTTTTTTGGACAACCAACATTAAATGCCAGACAAACTAGATGGTTGAAATTTCTTAGTGAATATGAATTTGAAATTAAGCATATAAAGGGCAAGGAAAATCAAGTGGTTGATGCACTTAGCAGGAGATCTCATGAAGTGCATATTGTATCCATCAACATGTACATGACCACTCTGAAAGATAAAATTATTACAACAACAAATTCAGATCAACATTATCTAAAAATAAAAGAAACATTACAACAAGGTAATTTTCAACAAAAATTTAATTGTTATGAATTGAAAGAAGATGTAATTATCTTTTTGAAAGGAAAAGTGTATGTGCCAAATTCCAAAGAAATGAAAAATGTAGTGTTAAAGGAAATGCATAATCTGCCATATGTTGGACACCCAGGATATCAAACGACAATTGCAGCTATAAGAAGTCAATATTTTTGGTCGAGAATGAAGAAAGAAGTGGCTAACTACATAGCTAGATAACTAGAGTGTCAGAAAGTGAAGACTAAATGTAGGAATCCAGCAGGGTTGCTATATATGTTTCCCATTCCATAATGAAAATGGGAAGTTATCACAATTGATTTTATTCCTAAGCTGCCCAGAATAATGAAGCAACATGATTCCATCATTGTGGTGGTAGATAAATTAACTAAGGAAGCACATTTTATTCCAGTGAAGACAACACATAAGGAAAGAAACACTGCAAAGATCTATATGAATGAAGTTGCAAGGCTTCATGGAGTGCCTAAGGAAATAGTCCAATTTTTGGAAGGGTTTGTTCAAAGGATTTGGAACAAGTTTAAATCTCAGTACAATGTACCACCCAGAATCAGATGGGAAAACAAAGAGGACCAACAGAATAATTGAGGACATGCTCAAACTGTATGTGATGGACCAACCATAAAAGTGGGAAGATTATATTCATTTGGTTGAATTTTTCTACAATAATGGGTATTAGGCCTAATTAAAAATGATTTCATTTGAGGCATTGTATGGTAGGAATTGTAACACTCCAATGAGTTGGGATAATCCAAAAGATAGAGCAGTTGTTGGGACAAAATTGTTGAAAGAAATGGAAGAGAATATGAAAAAGATCAAGTAGAATTTAAAATCTTCCTAGGATAGGAAGAACCAATATGCAGACAAGAACAAATGTTTTAGAGATTTTAAAGTGGGAGAACATGTGTTCTTAAAAGTGAAGGAAAAGAGAAGTTTGGTAAGATCAGGGAGTTGCCTGAAGTTGGAAGCAAGATATTGTGGACCTTTTGAAATCTTAGAAAAGATAGGGCCAATTTCATACATTCTATCATTTCCTTCATCCATGAGAGTGCATAATGTATTTCATGTGTCATTATTAAATAAATATGTGCCTAACCGTAATGAAATAATTGATTGGAATGTGATATAGGTGGAGCACAAAGGGGATTTTCGAGTGGAACTAATATGCATCATGGACCGAAAATTCAAGGTGCTCAGGAACGAAGCCATAGGGTTGGTAAAGGTTCAATGGACCTGTTACAATATTGAATATACTACATGGGAGCATGAATAGAACACGTGGGAAGAATACCAACAATTTTTGGACAATTTTGAAGAAAACAAAATGCAAGACTCCATTTTGGGCAACTAGAGTTCCAGAACCACATCTCAAAGTCTTATCCAAATGCATTGGGGACCTTGATAAAACAATGGCTCATTCCTTGTATTAGTCCTAATAAATGAATGGTACATTCCTTGGATTATCCCTGATAAAGGAATGGTGCATTCCTTGGGTCAACAAGTTGAGAGGAACAAGAGATTATGGTTGAAAATGATGTTGGAGTTGTGAAAGTGAAATTTTTTATTTTCTAAGTATTGTGATGTAAATTTTCATATATGTATATCGGCATAGTGTGCACCGAGGACAATGTGTTGATTGCGGTTGGTTGTCATTGATGTCAACCCTTGAAGAAATCCCAGTAGCACAAAGGTTGGGTAATGGACCCAAGATTGTTTGATGTAAATATGACTCATTATTTTCTTGTCATGGTTGATAATAAGTAGAAATGGATGAACTCTAAAGTGGTCCCCTTATGGTGAAATCCCTCACGGGAAAACGCTTTGCGGATTTAGTTATCCTAGAAGTATGGTTAGAGAACCCATGATTATTTGTGAAATAATGAGATGAACATCAATGAATTTGTCAGTGAAACTATCCTATATGGATAGTGATTTTCATGCCATTTCCAATGGTATGTGGAACACCACATAACTCCTCACGGTTAGAGAGTTATGGCCATGAGACGTTGGAGAACCCAAGTTTGGGTAATGGACCCAAGTTTGTTTGATGGATAAAAGTATGCGTTCTGATATATTTTCAAGTAATACTATTCTATATAGATATTACATATCATTCCATTTCTTGTGGTATGTGGAACGTCACATAACTCCTCACGGTTTGAGATTTATGGCCTTGCGAAGTTGGAGGACCCTCATATGTCATCTAGAAGCCCCAAAAGGTCAAAGTAGTCAAAGTGGTGTAAGAGATTTTAAAAGGTAAATAATAAAGTGAAGTGATGAGTGTACTATAATTCAAAGTCAATACGAAATAAATTAATTCAATAATAAATTTAATGGATAAATTAGAAGTGGTTTAACCCTAAAATAAGGAAAGTGGGCAAAGTGACCTAGAAGATGCTTTTAAGGAAGCTACTTGGAGAGTATAAATAAGAGGCAAGGCTCTCTCATTTAAGAAAAACTTGAGAATATTGAATACCTATAAGTGTATGAGGTAACCAAAGTATATCTAAGCCTAATTTTCGAGGAAAGTGAAGAAAAGAAGGTCGAAATTCAAGCAAGGATAAATTATTTTGATGATGCTTTCTAAGGTATGTTTTTTTCAGGTCATCTCACCAGTTTTGCAATAAAAAAATTTCTAGAATGATTCCAACCGTCAAATTTCTATGCCATTGAGGAAACATATCCAAGTATACAGATAAAAAATACATCTTGTGGGTCATTATATTTTTGGAGTTACACTCCGTGGAAAATAGGGTTTGTGGTTAGTCCTGAAACTAGTCAAAAACAAGTGTTTCGGGTAAAAATGTCATAAATTCTTCATAACAGATAAAAATTAAGTAAGACCAAATGTGCTGGTTAGAGTAAAGTCTATAGTATTATTTGTAACAATTTCATATCAATTCAACAAATATTCCTTGTGGGCATGCTTTACAAGTTCACTCTCTAGAATAAGCCAGAATTCAACAAGGTGTGCCATTTTTTCCATAACTCTTTTTATGAGAGGTTACAAGTAGTGAAACCTAGAGGAATTGCATAAAAAACATTGAAGAACATTGTGCATCAGTTTCAGAGCTTTATTCATTACATGTACAAAGTTACGATTATTTCAAGTTAGGTTTGTTGACTAATCCAAAACTAGTCTTATGAGACTAAAGAAACATTTGATGAAAATGCTAGTCTCTTGTTGTTAAAGTTAAGGAAGGTTTGCAGGTATGTGATCATATACACCAAGTCTATTACAGAGTTACAAATCATATTTGGATGATGAAATTGATGAGGGATTTTGGTTGAGGTACAAGTTGGGTACATGCTTGAGACAAGTAGTTGTTGAGTTGGCACATTCATGAGGTGTATAGTTATTGATGTTGGTACATATTGATGAGTACTTGACACATGATTGGTACATACTTGTTACATGGTTGGTTGCACTTGTTTATGGTACAGGTTTATTACAGATTGTTTGGTACAGGTTGGTGCATGGTTGATTTACTTGTTTATGGTACGGGTTGATTACAGGTTGATGCATGGTTGATTCATGGTTTAGGTTTATTGGTACATGTTTACAATGGTATATCTCACAATGATAGTGTGACAGTGGTTCCATCATTATACTTTTACTTCATGGCGGTTGGACGGGGCAAGGACAGGTGGTTGTAGCCATCTTCCGGTTGTAGCTGGAGAACATGGGGGGTTGTAGCCTCCTTTTGGTTGTAGCCAGAGAATTGGGGAGTTGGAGCTTCCCTCAGGTTGTATCCTGAGAAACTAGGGGGTTGGAGCCTCCTTCCAATTACAGCTGGAAAACAAAGGAATTTGGTGCTTCCAATGAATTTAATTCTTCAAGACATATAAGATAAAGCATTCAGTGGTTTTCTCCCAATTTGGGTTTCCATGTAAAACACTGGTGTACTATGTATGTGTGTGATTGTTCATTTCTTATTTCTCATTATTGCATAATAATTCTACATTGATATAACACTTGGATTATTTGGAGAAAAAAGATTATAATTACGCTATTACTGATTCACCACACCCCCCGCCCCCCCCTCAGTAATCCAACAATTGGAATCATAGAAGGTTCCTTCATAAATCAGTTTAACCACTGAACGGTAGATCATGGAGAGTACCAACTCATATAAAAATGGAATACCACACTTTGATGGACATAAGTATGTTTTTTGGATCATAAGGATGAATACATATATACAAGCACAAGGGTTTGAAATTTGGCAATCAATTGTAGATGGATACACAGTACCAACAGTTCCACCAACAAATGACAAAGCAATGAAACTTGGTCAGAATAATTCCAAAGCTGCAAATGCACTTTTGAATGGTCTCAGTGAAACAATATTCACCAAAGTTGCACATTGTAAATCCTCCAAAGAGATTTGGGACAAGCTTAGAAATATTTATGAAGGAGATACAAAAGTCAAAACAACAAAACTTCAAACTTATAGAGGTATGTTCGAACAACTAAAAATGAAGGAAGATGAGAATATTGCAACCTACTTCTTAAGAGTTGATGAAACAATGAATGCAATCATAGGATTGGGAGAAGAAATCGAAGAATCTGTAATTGTTCAAAAGGTACTAAAATCTCTTCCTATGAGATTCAACCCTAAGATATCAACACTAGAAGAAAGATTGGATATGAACTCAATCAGCATGGATGAAACTCATGGAATATTCATAGCATATGAAATGACAACTGAACAGGAAAATCCAGATGTAAAAGAAGCAGCCTTCAAAGCATCCAAAATATTAAAGCAAAAGAAAAAGGAACAAGAAGAATATAGTAGCAAAAATGATGTCTCGGAAGATGATGGAGAAGTAGCAGAGATTATCACACTAAGAAAGGATATTCAAAAGAAAAATATGAAGAATAGCTCAAAAGTTATAGATGACATTATTAGCAGTAAAAAATCTCATCTTGACAAGTCTGGACTTGGATACAATCAGACAGAAAAGGGATCAAGATCCAAAACAACAGAGCAAGAAACAAATCCAAAAATCTATGCAGAAACAATCAAAAGGGATAGGAATATGTACAAGGAAGATTACAGGGACACTCCTCCACTGAGAAGATTCAGATTTCAGAATCAACAACAAACAGATAGGCCTCAAGAAGAAGAAGAAGGATTCATAAGAGCACATTCTTTCATAAGATCTTCAACTCCCAAGTATCAAACTATATTTTTTGGTTTATGTTATGCATGTAATAATTTTGGACATAAAATTGTGAATTGTAGAGCTAACAACAGGAAAAATAACAACTTTGAGAGTCATACACAAAGGGGTTACTCAAGAAGACCTAGTGAAACACAAAGAAGAAGTTACAACAGGTTTGAATCTTTGAGCACTGAACTGGAATGTTACAAATGTAATAATTTTGGACACGTGGCCAAAAATTGTAGAATGACAATCCCTCCTAAAGAACCTCAACAGAATAACAACAGTCATAGACAAGAACCTCAGAAAACAACATGGATAAGAAAGCAAGATCAGTATAGCAATGAAGAATGTACAGTCGCTCTACAAGTGAAACAGAAGAAACACGGTTGGTATGTTGACAGTGGGCGTTCAAAACACATGACATGTGATAGAGACAAATTTCTTACATTGTGAAAGAAAAGAAATGGATCAGTCTCCTTCGGAAATGATAATTCAGCCAAAATCATTAGAGAATGCACAGTCTGAATTGGGAACAAGAATAAAAAGGCACAAAATGTTCTACTAGTAGAAGATATGAAACATAATCTTCTAAGTGTGAGTCAAATGTGTGAACAAGGTCATAAAGTTACTTTTGATTCACAAAAGTGTGAGATAAGAAGAGAAGGTTCAGGGAAATTGGTCGGTATAGCTGCAAGAACTTCAAACAACATATATTTGTTAAGTGAATTTGGAAATGAAAAGTGTTATCTAGGAAAGGAAGATGAAAGTTGGCTATGGCACAAAAGAATGGGTGACAATCATTTTGATAACCTTGTCAAATTCAGCAAAAGAGAAGCAAACAGAGAAATGCCCCAGATCACGAAACCAACCAACACTTTATGTAAGCATTTTCAACAAGGAAAGAAAACAAAGACCAGGTTCAAATCAAAGGAATATTCAACAACAAGACCACTGTAAATTGTGCATATTGTTCTAGTTGGACCAACTACAATAAAGGGATTAAAAGGTGAGAGATACTTTATGTTATTAGTTGATTATTATACAAGAATGACTGCAGTTTGCTTTCTGAAGAAAAAGTGAGAAGCTTTTGAAAACTTCAAGATCTACAAGGAAATGGTTGAAAATGAGATGGATTCAAGAATCAAATGCTTGAGATCTGATAATGGAGGAGAGTTCACTTCAAAGGAATTTATGGACTACTGCAGTAGTCATGGAATAAAAAGACAATTCTCCGTTGCTAGGACACCTCAATAGAATGGAGTTGTTGAAAGAAAGAACAGGATGATACAAGAAATGGCTCGAACAATGCTAATGGATTCCAAATTGATAGAGATATTTTGGACACAGGTAGTGCATATAACATTTCAAATTCAAAATAGAGTAATGCTCAGAAACAACACTGATAAAACTCCCTAGGAGCTATGGAAAGGAAGACCAACAAATGTGAAGCACTTCAAAGTTTTTGGAAGCAAATGCTACATCAAAAGAGAAGATGGCAGAATGTGAAAGTTTGACTCTTGTGTGGACAAAGGAGTAATTTTTGGTTACTCAAGTACAAGGAAAGCATACAAGTTTTACAATCTAAGATTGAACAAAATTGTGGGAAGCATCAATGCAACAATTGAAAAAATGGGCAGACCAGAATCAAAGGAAGAAGAAAACAAATCAATGGAACAAATTTTCGAAGAAGAAGAAGCAAAAGATGAGGTAGTAGAGGAATATGAAGAGAATCCGAGAGAAACATAAGAGCAAGTTCAACAAGTATCTCCAAACACACCTAGAAAACGACTACAGAAGAATCATCCTTCAGATCAGATTATTGGAAACAAAGATGCAGGAGTTGAGACTAGAAGAAAAATTCGTTCACCAGAACAAACACACTTAGAACTCTTATCTACAATTGAACCAAACTGTTTTGAAGAATCCAACAAGGATGAATTTTGGAATAAGACCATGAATGAAGAATTAGATCAAATTGATAAAAATAACACTTGGGAACTGGTTCCAAGACCAAAGAATAGGAATGTGATCGACACAAAATGGGTTTTCAGGAATAAATAAAATCAAGATGGACAAGTTACAAGGAACAAAGCTAGATTGGTATGTAAAGGATATGCACAGATTGAAGGAATCGATTTTGAAGAGACATTTTCTCTAGTTGCCATAATGGAAGCAATCTGGTTGCTTTTAGCCTATGCATGCTCCAAAAATGTTAAAGTATATGAAATGGACGTAAAATCATCTTTTTTGAATGGGGAACTTGAAGAAGAAGTCTACATTGAACAACCAGAAGGATTTCAATTGTCAAAGAACGCAGATTATATGTGTAAATTAAAGAAGGCCTTTTATGGTCTAAAAAAGGATCCTAGAGCATGGTACTCTAGACTAGATAAGTATATGCAGCAGTTAGGGTTCAGAAAAGAAAGTGCAGACAACAAAATATACATCAAGGTAAGTGAAGGTAATATTTTATTAATTGAATTTTATGTTGATGATATTATTTTTGATAGTGATGATGACAGGTTAAGCCAGAAATTTGCAAAAGATATGCAGAATGAATTTGAAATGTCATTACTTGGAGAACTATCCTTCTTTTTGGGACTTCATATATGTTAAAGTAACCAAGGAATCTTTATTTCTCAAACCAAGTATATCAGTGAAATGCTAAAGAGGTTCGCAATGGAAGATTGCAAACCAGTTATCACTCCCATGCAAACCAGTTGCAAGTTGAGCAAAGATGATGATTCGAAGTCTACAGATTAGAGGCAATACATGTCAATGATTGATAACCTACTATATGTGACAACATCCATTCTAGATGTAATGCAGGCAGTGGACAGGTGACATGATTTCAAGCATCACCAAAGGAGTCACATGTGTTAGCAGTGAAGAGGATTTTCAAATATCTCAAAGGAACATAAGAGTTTGGATTATGGTATCCAAAAGTAAAGGATATATCACTTATTGCCTACATAGATGTAGATTGGGAAGGTTGTATTGATGACTGACGAAGAACCAATGGAGAATCATTCTACTTGGGTGAGTGTTTAGTATCATGGCTAAGCAAGAAAAAGACATTAGTATCTTTATCTACAGCCGAGTCAGAGTATATTGCAACGACATCATGTTGTACACAGGTTCTTTGGATGAAACAAACTCTGACAGATATGCAGGTTGAGTATGATGAGCCCATTCCAATCTATTGTGATAGTACAAGCACCATCAGTATATCGAAGAACCCCGTGATGCACTCCAAGACGAAGCACATTCCAATAAAGTATCACTTTCTACGAAAGCAGGTTGCAAAAAAAAACATCATAGTTGAGTATGTGGGCACAAAAGAAGAAGTGGCAGACATCTTCACAAAACCACTTCCACTGGAATCCTTTGAATATCTTCCCCAGAGACTTGGAGTTATTTCTACTCCAAAATGAACGCTTTTTGAATACTTGTCTTATATGTCTTATATTTATATGAAGAAGCACCATAAGAGGACAATTGAGTCAGGGGGAGCAACCCTAGATGGAAAGATACCTTTGTCATTGATGAAAAAGGGGGAGAGATTTATTAGATGTAGAGGATAGAGGCATCGTTCCATGGGGAGCATGAGTGATATGATTTCAGTATTGCATCAGAGTGTTTCCATCAATGCGAAAGGGGGAGATTGTTGATTAAGGTTGGTTATCATTTATGCCAACCCTTGAAGAAAGCCCCGTAGCACAAAGGTTTGGTAATGGACCCAATATTGTTGGATGTAAATATGACTCGTTATTGTCTTGTCATGGTTTATAATAAGTAGAAATGGATGAACTCCAAAGTGGTCCCCTTATGGTGAAATCCCTCACGGGAAGACGCTTTGAGGATTGAGTTATCCCAAAAGTATTCTTATAGAACCCATGCTTATTTGTGGAATAATGAGATGAACGCTAGTGAATTTTTTAGTGAACCTATCCTATATGGATAGTTCTTTTCATTCCATTTCCAGTGGTATGTGGAACGCCACATAAATCCTCACGGTTAGAGAGTTATGGCCATGAGAAGTTGGAGAACCCAAGTTTGGGTAATGGACCCAAGTTTGTTTGATGGATAATGGTATGAGTTGTGATATATTTTCAGGTAATACTATTCTATATGTATAGTACATGTCATTCCATTTCTGGTGGTATGTGGAACGTCACATAAATCCTCACGGTTTGAGAGTTATGACCTTACGAAGTTGGAGGACCCTCATATGTCATCTAGAAGCCCCAAAAGGTCAAAGTAGTCAAAGTGGCTTAAAAGATTTTAAAAGGAAAATAATAAAGTGAAGTGATGAGTGTACTATAATTAAAAGTGAATACAAAATAAATTAATTCAATAATAAATTTAATGGAGAAATTAGAAGCAGGTTAACCGTAAAATAAGGAAAGTGGGCAAAGTGACCTAGAAGATGTTTTTAAGGAAGCTACTTGGAGACTATAAATAAGAGGCAGGGCTCTCTCATTTAAGACACACTTGAGAATATTGAATAAATATAGGTGTCTGAGGTAACTAAAGGATATCTAAGCTGAATTTCTGTGGAAAGTGAATAAAAGAAGGCCGAAATTCAAGGAAGGATAAATTCTTTTGATGATGCTTTCTAAGGTATGTTTTTTTCAGGTCATCTCACCATTTTTGCAATAACGTTTTTTCTAGAATCAGTCAGACCATGAAATTGATATTCCATTGAGGAAACATATCCAAGTATCTATGGTAAAAAATTCATGTTGTGTTTCATTGTATTTGTGGAGTTACACTCTGTGGAAAATAGGGTTTGTGGCTAGTCCTGAAACTAGTCAAAAACAAGTTTTTTGGGTAAAAACGTCATAACTTATTCATAACAGATCCAAATTTAGTAAGAACAAATGTGTTGGTTAGATTACATTATTTAGTACGCTTTGTAAAAGTTTCAGATCAATTCAACAAATATTCTGTGCCGGGCACGCTCTACAAGGTCGCTCTCTAGAATAAGCTAGAATTCAGCAAGGTGTGCCATTTTTTCCATAACTCATTTTTTGAGAGGTTCCAAGTAGTGAAACCTGGAGGAATTGCATAAAAAAAATGAATAACATTTTGTATCAGATTCATATATGTATTCATTACAGGTACAAAGTTATGATTATTTCAAGTTAGGGTTGTTGACTAGTCCAAAACTAGTCTTGTGAGACTAAAGAAACATTTGATGAAAATGCTAGTCTCTTGTTGTTAAAGTTAAGGAAGGTTTGTAGGTATGTGATCATATACACCAGGTCTATTACAAAGTTACAAATCATATTTGGATGATGAAATTGATGAGTGCTTTTGGTTGAGGTACAAGTTGGGTACATGCTTGAGACAAGTAGTTGATGAGTTGGCACATACATGAGGTGTATAGTTGATGATGTTGGTACATATTGATGATTCATATTTGATGAGTACTTGACACATGATTGGTACATACTTGGTACAGGTTGATTACAGATTGTTTGATACACTATTGATTACATGATTGGTACATACTTGACGTTGGTGCATGGTTGATGCACTTTTTTATGGTACAGGTTGATTACAGGTTGAGGTACAGGCTGATGCATGGTTGATGCATGGTTCAGGTTTATTGGTACATGTTTACAGTGGTATATCTCGCAGTGATAGTGTGACAGTGGTTCCATCATTATACTTTTACTTCAGGGCAGTTGGACGGGGCAAGGACAGGTGGTTGTAGCCACCTTCCGATTGTAGCCGGAGAACATAGGGGGTTGTTGCCTCCTTCTGGTTGTAGTCAGAGAATTGGGGAGTTGGATCTTCCCTCAGGTTGTAGCCTGAGAAACTAGGGGGTTGGAGCCTCCTTCCAGTTGCAGTTGGAAAACAAAGGAAGTTGGTGCTTCCAATGAATTTAATTCTTCAAGACATATAAGATAAAGCATTTCGTAGTTTTCTCCCGATTTGGGTTTCCACGTAAAACATTGGTGTACTGTGTATGTGTGTGATTGTTCATTTCTTATTGCTCATTATTGGATAATAATTCTACATTGATATAACACTTGGATTATTTTGATAAAAAGGATTATAATTACGATATTACTGATTCACCCCCCTCTCAGTAATCCAACACAATGCACAATTGTAGGGGAGGGGGGATGTAACATCCCCATTATAATTCCCAATTTAATTAATTCTTAATGTAGATATAATGTGTCTATGACCAAACGATGTAATATGTGAATTGTATTTCTATGTTTTAATAATAAAATGTGATGCCATCTACTAAGGGGACATGAAAAAATATGGGGGCTGAATTGATCCACAAGAGAGGGGAGAGTCTAGGATAACATTCAAGAGGGGTATGAGGGGGAATTACCCATGCCTATTAATTCACCCACATTCCTGAATTTTATTATCATTATGTATTAAGCTGTATTTTATGATTGAGTATCCCCAAAGCCAATCATTGAATGCATGTAAGACAGTGGGTGTTAGAAGTCACACCCCATAGTTATTGGGAGAATGGGGGTTGAGTACAATCAGCTTGTGGAAGTGTGTGAATCAAGAAAGCAATCCAAAGGAGAGGAAATTCATATGGGCATCTAAAAATGTTTTACACAATTAGTTTTAGTGCAAAAACAACAAGTAGAAAGCAAGAAATATAGTTTTGAGCTAGAACAACCATGAAGGGTAAATTATAGAGAATGGTGGAGAATATTTGGAGTGTTTTGGAGCTGAATATTGAAGGCTCAGGTTGTCAGGCTTGAAGAGTGATCTCTTGTGTGATTTTCACTGTAAAAGCAAGTGGTTGTTGTTGTTTTTTCTGGTAATTTTCCTAGCAACATGTTTCCTTGAGTTCGTGGCTAAGAGATTCTTGGTTATCTATGCCAGAAATACCATGATAAATGAATTTAACACCTGAGGGATTGATATCAGTGAAGGGGTACATTCCTTTGCTTAGGAAGGTTGAGAGGAAGAGAGTTGGTGGAAAATCAGGTTAGTTATAGGAGAATATCAATGGGTTGTGAAATTTATGAGTTGTGAGTGGACGATGAGAAACCACCCTCTTTTATGGATTAAAAGCCTCATATCGGGGGTGATGTTTTGTTTATATTTCAAACAAAAAGTCTATGGTTGGGTGGAATGTCTATCCCAAGTAGCTGGTTGCACAAAAAAGTTAAAAGATAAGTGTTTTATCTTGTTGTTGTGTTATTTTATGTGTTTAAATGTTGTGCATGAACTCTATATATGAGATTGAGTTATATGTTGTTGTAATGAGCTATTAGTTGCATTTCCTGTCATTTTTATATTGTTGTATATGCATTTAATAAATGGTAATAAAAATTAATTAAATATGTGTGTGTAATTCATAACTAGAGGCTACAAGAAATTAATTAGATAGTAGAAATTTTAAATTTATGAGTATTCCGCACCATAATGTTCCTCATTTGGGTTGGGGAACATTACATTTCTTCCATTTGTTTTTTTATGGTTGTGTCCCACAATAAATAACCCAACTTCAATAGTGATGAAGACCCCAAGAGCAATTACAAGAGATAGAAACATGAAAGATAACAATTGTTACTATCACTTGTTGCATTGTCTATCTATAATAATAAATATGAAGGAAGGGGTTTACAATTTTCATTTTCATTTTCCATTATTCCATGAAATATAACATCACCTTGAACACTCTATCTTTTGAGTAAATATGGATTTCACATAATGCACCTAAAAGTAAATTTCTTGAATTTCCATTCTCATAAAGGAGATCACCATACATATCAAGTTGTGAGTGTTGAAGGTCCCTCGAGCACTTAGTGAGGGACACAATGGTGAATTGTTATCCCATATGTACAAGTGTTGAGAAATGAATAGAACCTCATGTCGTGTTCCCATGTGTTAGATTACTTATGAATGAAAAACCAAGTTTGTTCTTGCAATATATTTTTGTTTAACACATAGCCTTGGAATTGAAGTATTTGTTTTGTCCATTTTCTCATCGATAATTATCAAATACTCCTTTCAAAACTGATATGAAATAATTACGTGGGGATAGTAGTAATATCTTTGACCTATAATGGTCTTGTTATGATTGTTCAATCTACCTCATGTCTTTTCTTCAAACTCTTTTTTAGTTTTTGAATTCATTTGTTCTTTCAATACGATACATTCAATAAATTTACCAAAGTTGTCATTCTTTGAAAATGATACATATTGAAAATGAGTGTTATATATCTTTCTCATTGTTGGTTGTGATATTGATGGGTAACTAAGTTTTACAATACCTCCATTGATCTCTTTTAGAAAAGAGTTTCACGTGTAAGTTGAAG
>ML822824.1:65027-96346 GCA_009831015.1 Picea engelmannii
ATCATACTTCAGCTAATTATAATCAAAATAATTAATTAATAACTTATAATTAATTAAGGTTATATAATAATTAATTATAATTTAGCTAAGGTTTAGGATTATTTATGAAATTATTCATAGTAACAAGAAAAGGGTCATTACAGATGTAGGGATTGTTGTCTGCAATTCTTCTTTTGAAGCCTTGTTTTTATAAATATTTATCACTTGTGAATACCGGGCTATGGGGATTTCTTCAGCCCCAAAAGTTATTTCTTCAATTTGCAAAAATGATCCTTATTTTCTGATAATAAAAACCCTTATAGTTGTTCAATGTATACGTCTTCCTCTATGTTTCCATTGAGAAAGGATAACTTGAAATCCATTTAATAGACTTTGAAGTTCTTCAAACATGCAAATGCGAAAAACATTCCGATATCTTCTAGTCTTGTAACCAGAGCAAAGGTTTCTTTGAAATCAATATATTCAACTTGAGCATAGCCTTTGAAAACCAATATTGATTTATTTCTTATTATTTTCCCATCTTCGTTCAACTTGTTCCTAAAAACCCACTTGGTATTGATCACATTTTTATATTTTGGCCTTGGAATAAGTTCCCATGTCTTATTCTTCTAGATTTGATTTATCTCTTCTTCCACAGGATCAATCCAATGCTTATCTTTGTTGAATTTCCGTCTTAAGAAGGTAACTAGATTAGTGTTCTTAAAATTTTAATCAATTAGCACAATAACTACATATAAAGGAACACTGAAAGAATGACATCCACAACATACACAAGATTTACCCTGGGAAAACCCTTTAGGGGAAAAACCCAACAAAACTTCCTCAATATAGCTTCAACAACCAAGAACAATGCCTTTCTCCAAGAGAGAACTAACAAAGCATAATATCCTTCTTAAACCATTGACTAGGGAAGAGTAGCACACCACATAACCAAAATAGACTCAAGAGATAGACCAAGATCCTCAACAAAACCTCTCCTTGCTGCAGTAACGTCTCCCTCTAAGACTTACGCACTTGTCTTCTTGACTATAGATCTTGTGTTGTGTGTGTGCCAAATGAGGCGCCAACCTCTCTTATAAATACTAGAAAGACAACCTAAAATTAGTTCTGGGCCAACCTGACACTTTATTAGGAACAATAGGGCTGACCTTACAAAATACACTTTATAAAATATATTTGACCTTTTTACTTTGGCGCAATAGGGCCGACTTGAAAAATGAAACTATATAAAATACATTTGACACTTTACAAAGGCACAATAGGGATGACATGAATAATTACAATACAATAATAATATCTTCTGCTGCTACCCCAAAATTTAACACTCCCTCTTAGCGAGGAAGGTATTCTTCTCGGCACAATCATCATCACTGCTTTTGTGCTTTTGCACAACTAGTCATTGTCTTATTTTCATTTCACGAATCTATATGTCATAGGAAGTTTTCCAATTATAAAGTATGAATCTAGTACATTACCAGTATCTCATAAGTGGGCTCAACAGTCATGGTGAGGATTTCTTCCATCTCACAAAGTTTTGGGCATCTATATTTCTCTAGGAACTATCTGGCCCAAAGTCTAGCCACTATCCCTAATATAGTCTCCTAGTTGGCGCACCAGTACTTTGGCTCCACAGAGACCAATAATCTAACCATGAGGGTTAGGCGATGTAGTGAACACACATTACTCATCTAGTCACAGGCTAGGAATCATCCCGCCCAGATTTCGACCACTAGCCCTACACTAGTCATCCTCCAACCAGACAAGTTGGCCCTCCAACTATCAAGGACATACACCCTCCATGAAGGATCCATGATTTACACTTCCTGAAGCTGGGAACACACGCCCTCCCTGAAGGATCCACATCTTCTAACCTTGTGCGAGGTCAGGTTGACTGGTTCCACATTCAATGCCCGAACATGAACTTGTTGTCACTACACCACACTATGTTGCACCTGGAGTCGCATTTGTAACACATCACTCCCTCTCACGAGGGAAAGTCCTTCTATACGACACCAAGATTGTATCTTAAATACTTGAACTTCACTCTCGACAGAGGCTTAGTTAACACATATACTACCTTCTCATCTATAGGAACATACTGGAGCTTCACTGCTCCCTTTTGTACCATCTCTCTGTTATATGGTACTTGATCTCTATATGCTTGGACCTGTAGTGACACACTAGGTTTTCTGAAAACTTTATGCAACTCTAGTTATCACAAAGGATACAGGTTGTCTCCAAATTGAGATCAAACAATCCCGTAATTAGCTTCTGAATCCACATTGCTTCACCACAAGATAAACACGTTGCTACATACTCTACCTTTGCAGAACTGAGCACCACACAAGATTGCTTCCTACTGAGCCACAAGATCACAATTGATCCCAAAATGAAGCAACATTCGGATGTACTCTTCTGGTCTGTGACACTTCCTTCCCAATCTGAATTTGTGTACCCTTGTAGTCTTATCTCACAATCTGAGATATACCTGAGTCCATAATCAGTTGTACCCTTCAGGTACCTCATCACATGATTTTCCACAATCAGGTGAACATGTCTAGGCTCAACCATGTACTGAATCAACGTGTTCACCGCAAAACATATATCTAGCCTCGTGTTCATCAAGTACATTAATGAACCAATCATTCACCTGTATATAGTGGCATACACTATCTCTGAAGTTGTATCACACAAAAAATTCAAGTTCACTACCATTGGTGTGGATATGGATTTGCAATCTAACATCCCAAACTTCTTCAGAATCTCTACTGCACATTTTCCTTGGTTAAGGAAAATCCCATCCAGTATCTTCCATACCTCCAGACCTAAGAAGTAATGCATCATGCCTAGGTCCTCCATCTCGAATTCTGCAACAAGTTTCCTCTTATTCTAAGCAGTGAGCTTCTTGTTTCCCGTCATAAACAGATCATCCACTTACAATAGCAATATCACAGGTTTACAATCCACAACCTTGAAGTAAAGGTTGGAATATGTAGTACTCTTAGTGAAACCCAAGCTCATCAGGAAACTGTCTATCCTACCATACCAATCTCTGGGAGCTTACTTCAGCCCATACAAGGATTTCTTCAACCTGCACACATGTGACTGCTTGTCACGTGTCTCAAATCCTTATGGATTCTCCACATACACTTCCTCTTCAATTATGCCATTCAGGAAGGTTGTCTTCAGGCCCATCTGATGTACCTTCCATTTCATCACTGTAGCTATCACAATAATGATCCTAATTGAAGTGTATCTTGCCACAAAAGAAAATGTATCCTCATAATCTATTCCTTCTTTCTAGGAGAAACCTTGTGCCAAGAACCTTGCCTTGTAATTATCTATGCTTCCATTTGTTGCATGCTTTATCTTGTAAATCCACTTGGAACTGAGGACTGTCTTTTCCTTTGGTCTCAAGACCACATGCCAGACATTATTTTTTATGATTGACTGGTACTCTTTAATCATTGAGTCCTTCCATTCTTTCTTCTATGCAACATCTTCATAAATAGTAGACTCTACATCAATGATTTCGCTCAACATTTCTACATAACTGGAATATGGTCGCAACTTCTTTCTTTCTCTAAAAGATCCATCGAGGCTCCATAATTTTACGCATCATGAATATTCTCACGATCCCAAGTTTGTCTTCTCTTATTTGCAGTCATCACTACAAGCCTCTGTGGTTCTACCACATCATGGTCTTCCTGTGGAACATGTTCTTTTGGTACTACATCAGTTCCTACATCTATATCTACAACTTTTGGAACTTCAGGTTCCTCATCGTGAACGTCATCTGTATCATTCTTTATCGATCTATTAAAGGTTGTATCTTCATCAAATGTAATACCTTTGATAGTCTCAATCTGTCGATGACTAGGGATATAAACTCTGTATGCCTTTGATGTCTCGTTGTATCCAAAAAAGATACCCTTCTTTCCTGAAGGGTCCAACTTGGATATCTTGTCCTTGGGGACATGCACATACACTAGACATCCAAATATTTTCAGATGGATGACCTATGGCTTTTCACCCATAAACATCTCTTCTGGTGTCTTGTTACCAAGTACTCGGTGAGGACTTATGTTTTGCACATAGACAACGGTCCTAGCTATTTCTTCACACAAGTGCATCAGTAAGTATTGATCATGAATCATGGCTTTCACTGCTTCCATGATCGTCATGTTATTTATTTCTTCCACGCCATTCTGCTGAGGATTGTAGGGAGTAGAGAGCTCCCTCTTAATTCCAAATTCCTTGAAGAATGTCTTGAATTCATCGGATGTGAATTCTCCTCCATTATCTGACCTCAAAGTATTTATTTTTCTTTCAGAGATATTTTCTACAAGAGCTTTGAATTATTTGAATTTTCCAAATACATCACTTTTATTTTCAAGAAATAAATCCAGGTTTTACGTGAGTAATCATATATGTATGAGACATAGTATACATACCCGCTTAATGATTTTGTTGACATTGGTCCACATACATCTGAATGTACTATGTCCAATTCTCCCTTTGCTTTGTTGTCACTATTTGGAAATGGGTTCTTCACGTTCTTCCCTTGTGCACATCCATTGCATATGCCTTCATGGTTTACTTGAATCTCTGGTAAACCTGTCACCATATTTCTTACGATTGGTAATTACCTATATTGTAGATGAGTGAATATCTGATTCCATAGTTCACACAGAGTCACTGCATTATGTACAAGTGTTAAGTCTGAGTGCCCCTTCAATTTGTACAAGCCTCCCTCTTTGACACCAATCAATATTGCATCATCAATGGTTTTTCCTTTTGGCCACATAATTACTTCACAATATACAAAAGCGACTCTGAATCCTTTCCCATCTAGTGTTGATATGGAAAAGAGGTTCTTCTTCAATCCAAGAACATATATCAAATCCTTCATCTTCATTGGTTTTCCGGAATCCAATCTATAAGTTGCTTCTCCTACTCCTTTGATGGGGTACTGGTAATCATCGCCTAGTTTCACCTTATGGGGTGAATCCTTATGTATCATATTTTAGAATGAGTTCTTATATCCAGTCATGTGCTTGGAGGCACCACTATTAATGAGCCATGTCTCACTTCCATGGGTGACTGATCCGGTAAGAGATGAAATCAAAACATACTCTTCACTTAATTAATCTCCTTTATCTCCCTTTTGATTAGGTTCTTCATCTTCTGTGGCATGAGCATGATGTCTCTTATACTTTCCTTTTCCGACCTTATCTTTTGAGTTGGGACAGAATCTGGCAATGTGTCCCAATTTCTGACAAATGTAGCATATGATATTGGAGTAGTCTTTTTGGCCCTTGTGAGATTTGTTTGACTTCTTATGGCAATGGGAATGATTTCCCTTCTTACTCTTTCCTTTTCCTGCATTTTTTTCTAAGGCTTGATCATCATCATCTATTTTTCTTTTCATGCTTCCAACCTTGCTTCTTTTTTAGTACAATCATCTCACAGTCTACTGAACTTCGCAAGATTCCTTCTAGAACATGTTCCTTGAATGAAATATTCCCATGATATTGGGAGACCATTCAAGGTGGGCATAATGAATTTGGTGTCTTCTACATTGTCTCCAATAGCTTCAAGTTGATCGTTAATTATGTGATACCCTTGTGAAATATGACTGAATAGTTTCCAAGTTCTGCATCTTCACACTCTTGAGTTGTGTTCTCAAGGTAATCTTTTTATTGATGTTCTTGCCTTCATATCATATGGATAGGGAATAAAAAATCTACTTGGGAGTTGTTAAAGACCAGATGTGAGGGATCAGGTGATCCTTGATGGAATATACAATGATTCTCTTCACCTTTACCAAGCTCTTCTTGTGCTTTTCCTTAGACTCATCTCCTTCTGGTTCTGGAACTTCCTCCTTAACAAATCCTTCTAGGTCATGCTCTTCTAGAATGAGAAGATCACTATGTACTTACATGCTCAGAAGTTATCAGCACCCTCAAGATTCTCATCAAGATTAGTGATGGTAGTCATCTTTCCCAATGAATAAAAAAAAACGATAAGAAATAAAATTTCAAAGAAGGATTTTTGACTTACCAAAGTGTGTTGCGGCTGCCTTGACTTAGGGTTTATGAGGAAACCCTAATTTTTCAAACTTTGAATTTTTGAATTATGATCTAGGGACTAGATGCACCCTCGTATGGTGAGCTCCTAGATGATATTACTTTTCTCAACATCCTTCAACAAGGTGGATGGCATCACCTTCTATAGTTTATGCAGTTGCAGGCAGTTTCAGTAGTTGCAACACCAGTTGCAAGACTTCATCAAACTGAGAATATAAACACATGGAGATGTGCTCTAGGGTTAGGGGAGTCTTCCTTTTCTCTTATATTCTCCAATGATTTCTTTTGTGCTATGAAAATTCCTTCATTCAGGCCTGCTCTAATACCATGTTGAATTGTTGTCTTAAATAGTTAACTAGATTAGTGTTCTTAAAATTTTAATCAATTAGCACAATAAATACATATAAAGGAACACTGAAAGAATGAAATCCATAACATACACAATATTTACCCTGGGAAAACCCTCTAGGGTAAAAACCCAACAAAACTTCCTTAATATAAATTCAACAACCAATAACAATTCCTTTCTCCAAGAGAGAAATAACAAAGTAGAATGTCCTTCTCAAACCCTTGACTAGGGAAGCGTATCTCAACATATAACCAAAATAGACTCAAGATATAGACATATATCCTCCACAAAACTTCTCCTTGTTGTACTAGTGTCTCCCTCTAAGACTTGCGGACTTCTCTTCTTGACTAGAGAGCTTGTGTTGTGTGTGTTCCAAACAAGGAGCTAGCCTCTCTTATATATACTATAAGGCCAGCCTAAAATTGGTTTTAGGTTGACCTAACACTTTGTTAGGGAACAATAGGGCCGACCTTACAAAATACACTTTATAAAATATATTTGACCTTTTTACTTTGGCGCAATAGGGCCGACTTGAAAAATGACACTTTATAAAATACATTTGACACTTTACAAAGGCGCAATAGGGTCGACATGAATAATTACAATAAAATAAGAATATCTTCTGATGCTACCCAAAAAATTAACAATCTTTGCTAGCTGCTGTAAAATTATTAGGCTCTATTTTAGATAGCAAGGAGAATTTTGCATGTTCTGGTACACTCGATAGTCTTCTTCTAGTTTGAACTCATGTATCGTTATTACCAAGAATTAGATTTTACGAATGATTCTTTTGGAAAAATATAGATGGTGCCTTTATATTTTGACAATTTGTTCCTTCTTCTTCTTCTTTGCAATTCGTCTATTTTGGATGTTCATTTTTTTGTGATTTCTCCTTTTGAAGCCTTTCTTCATCCACTTTTACATTTTCACTTTCTATAATTTTGTGAAATATTTTATTGTAACATCTATAAGCCTTGATTCTAGTTGAATAGCCAAGAAGGATACCTTCATCAACTATGGAGTCGAATTTTCCCAAGTCATCATCATCTCTCTTTATATCGAACTTACTCTCAAAAAGATTGAAGTATTTAACTATTGTTGGTCTACCCTTCCATAATTCATAAGGTGTTTTGTTGTCGTTGACTCTGATTACCCTCTATTCAGAATTTAGAATGCAGTGTCGATTTCTTCTCTCCAAAGCATGCCTGATATCTTAGTTTCATTCAACATTGTTCTAGCCATATCTTGTATGGTTTGATTCTTCCTGTATACCCACTCCATTATGTTGTGGAGTTATTGAAAATGAAAATTGTCTATTTATTCCATGAAGCTCACAAAATTCTTCAAATTCAATTGAGATAAACTCACCTCCTTTGTCTGATCTTAAGCACTTGATTTTCAAATGAGTTTCATTTTCAACCAAGATTTTGAATGCTTTAAAATTCTCAAATGATTCATATTTATCTTTGAGAAACAAATCCCATGTCATTCTTTAGTAATCATCAATGAGCATCATGAAGTAATTTTCTCCTTGTAAACTTTGTGTTCTTGTTGGCACAAAAATATCCATATGTACAAGTTCCAATGGCTTTGATTTTGAGTATTCCTTTGACTTGAAGCTTGCTCTTATCTTCTTCCCATGCCGACATTGCTTGCAAATAGTTTTTGAAGGTTTTGTGGTCTTTGGCATGTTTGTCACTACTTGGTTTTGTGGTTGATTTTCACTATATTATCAAAGTTCATATGGCCCATTCTTCTATTCCATAACTAACTTTCATCTATCTGTCCCATATGGAATTTTTCTCCTTTGATTTCATTGAGAATATATACATTATTTAAGGTTCTGTTTACATTTTCCACTAATCTTTCCAATATTTCCTTCCTTATATCACATCCTTGAGAATGAAATGTGAGAGTGTGTCCCTGATCACACATTTGAATAACACCAAGAATATTGTGTTTTAAACCTTTAACATACAATGCATTCTTTGTTTTAGTATTTCCATTATCAAGACTAAGAGTACCTTTTCTATCTATTTTTATGGTATTATTGTCTATAAATGTTACATTTCCTTTGTTTACTTCCTTTAAAGTAAGAAAATTGGTCAGGTCCCCTATCATGTGGCTTGATCATCCACTGCCAATGTACCATTGATTTATTTTATTTTGGGCATGAAGTGCAATTTGTACAAGCATAAATTTCTACTTCTTCTGCTCTTCTTTCTCTTGCTTAGTTTTCCAAAGTTTTGTGGATTCATTATTTTGTCTGGAAGGGTATATTTTTCCTTGTTTTGTCTAGGAGATTCTACAATTCCACTTCTACACAAAAATTCTATGTGTGCATAGTTGTTGCACTTATAACATACAACATTGTAATTAAATAAAGGAGAAAATGAATTATAGTTTCTATTTGAGAACCCATAAGTTATTTTGTCTTTGTTCCACACATGATTATTACATTGTCTACAATATATTTCTTTATTACCAAAGTGATTGCAAAAGAAAAAATACCCAAAGAAAGAGTTTTGGTACCGAGTTTTGCGAGGCCAGCTTGGTGGAAATAATATTCTAAATTCGTCCTTGTTGTCCTTATCGTGAAGGTTGGGTTTTTACGAGACATTGTTCTCTTTCTTCCCATTTTCTTGATTTTTGATGGAGCATTTGAGAACATTAGCATAAGTTTTAGGTTTTTCTTCATTCACCTTCTTCGGTGGTTTTGTAGCCTCATAGTTTGAACTTTGTTTGGGGGTATTTTGATTCTTATCATAGCCAAGACCAGTATTAATGAATGGTGACCTTTGGAAATTGATTATATCATCTAATATTTCAGTTCTCTTTTCAAACTTCAATCTTCTATTCAACTAAGCAATTGTTTTCTCTAGTTCCTTTCCTAAGGAAACAAGTTTAGATTCTACCCTTTCACAATTTTCTTCCTTTTTCTTCAGTTGGATTCTCACCACTTCTTCCATCCTTATTGACTCTTCTAGTTAAGGTTTAGGCTCATGATAGTATTTTTGTTTCTTCATGGAATTGTGGCATTTTTTCTTTTGAATCACAATCCTCTTCTTCATATTTCTGCAGCTACTCCTTTTGTTTCAAACTATTTTTCTTAATATTCTTGATTTCATCTAAGGCACAAATGAGTTCTTCTTCAATATCTACTTTCCCATCTGTTTTGGAATTTTCTTCCTCTTTTGAATCTATCTTTTCTTTCCCTTTGTATTCATCAATTTTTTTTTATGTGGCCATGAAGAGAGTTACTTCTCTTTCACTATCGAAGATAGTTTCATCACTCTCTTTGGATGGGCTACTTTCCTCTTTGGAGTAAAGACTTTTCTTTTTCTTATGGAGGTTCTTCTTCTTTTAATGCTTACCCTTTTTGTGGTGATGAGGTTTTCACTCTTTCTTAATGTTATGATCTTCGTCATCATCACTACTTTCATTTTTGGTGAATGGAAACTTAGCATAAAAATGTCCTACTTTTCCACAATTAAAACATTTAAAGGGCATCTTACCTTTGTATTTTCTAGATCCTTTATTGATTTTCCTCACAAAATAGGCTTCCTTTCCATTTGATTCATTGTAGGAGATATCAATTGATTCATGCTCTCTTTTATTTGTCTTATTTTAGGCTTTGAAGGTTGCTTACCTCTTTGATGGATTTATGTTTATGTCCTCATTTCATACACCATGATGATCCCATGCAATTCATCCATTGTCAATGAATGAACATGCTTCATTTATTCAATGGTAGAAAATTTTGCATTAGTGACCTTAACATTGTTTGTACAATCATCGGTTCTTCAACCTTTTCACAAATTCCTTTGATGGTGTTGACAATTTCGTTCACATGTAGGAGATAGGATGCAACATTTTCTTCATCTTTCATTTCCAAACTCTCAAACTATCTTCTATGAGTTTTGAGCTTTTCCTTATTGAACTTGTCATTGATTTCATAGATATTTTGAAGCTTGTCCCAAATTTATTTTGTCAATTCAGAATGTGTCAATTGACAAAATTGGATTTTGATAAACCACAAAAGATGGAATTCTTAGCTTTTGCATTATTTTCACTAGGATTCTTTCCATCCACATCTGTTGGTGGAGTTGTTGGGGATGTATAATGAGTCATTACTAATCTCTAAATATAAAACCCAAGATCCATTAGACATGTTTGCATCCTTATGCTTTAGAATGCATATTTTTTTCTTTCAAACAATGAGGCTCTATTTGTGGAGAAACCTTTCTAACCAACCATGTGTGCTCTCGAGATCTACCTTCCAACGGTTAGACTATTTCTGAAGGAACCTTGCTTTGATACCAATTGTTGATCACAACTTATACTGAGAGGAGGGGGTGAATAAATATAATAAAACATTTTACTTATTTGAACATTGATCAACCATAAGAAAGAAATCACACATAAGATCTATCAATTATAGAACACATAACACAATATTTATGTGGAAACCCTTTCACTAGAAAAACACAAAAAATGTCTTTATATTTCTTTGTAAGAACCAACCTACTGTTATAAATATTTATAGGCACCAACCTAATGTTACAGATATTCATAGGAACCCACCTACTGGAGACACCAATCCCCACTAATACAAATCCTTATAGGCACCAACCTACTTTTACCGATATTTGTAGGCACTAACCTACTGGAAACATTAATCCCCACCACTAAGAACCAACATAGAAAGAGACACCAATCTCTTTGTATGAACAACACCAATCCTCAAGTTACAATTTCTTCTTTAGTGTATATGACTTCTTCAAATGATTATGAACCTTCGCATTGCCTTCACCAAATCTACTTGCTACTTATTCACACAGATATTCTTCTTTTCACAACTCTCCTTTTCTTAGAATGATATTCAATCTTCGCCCATGTATCTCTTCTTCAAATGTTTTACTTTATATAGAATAATATTATATTTTTTCTCACACACTTTTACCTCTAATGCTTCTTCCTTTTATACCTCTACGTGTCTCTTCATGAAGAGTGGTGATGATTCCAAGAGACATGTTGATCATTAATTAAATAATTAATTTCTTTTTTTATTCTCCTAAATAAGAGCCCATGGTTTTGGTAACACGTGCTATTTTCATGGTAAGTCTTTGTTTACTTTGGTAAATCTTTCTTGAGTAAATATTTCTTTGTTAAATCTTTGTTTAGTAAATCCTACTTTACCAAATAATTTGTATGTAAAGATATTCGCACAAAAGGTCAATGAAAATATAACTATCATATCCTTTGACATCAATGACAATGTGTTAAAAAATATTCCATTTCAGTTTGGATATATTTCATTAGAAAGATCTCTATCCCATTGGTTTAATAGACTCATGTCATTTATAACATCCCATATCACCATTTCCTCAAGAGGCTCCCTCAACTTTTCTTTGATACTTAACATCTTGGATTTAGAATCCACAAATTTATTTATTGGCCATGTAACCAAACAATGCATAGACTTATCCTCAATCCTACATATTTTACATTTTCCATGTATATATTCCACATAAACACAACATATTTCACCTAATGTTTACCCACAACCTTGTTATCCTCAAGGACATTAACTATAATTCCTTTAGCAAATATTCCTATGCATTCACGTTTATGGTAATCCCTTTTACATGTGAATTTATTCCTTTCTTGTAAAATGTTTATGGGGCCATATTCACAATGAGGTTCCAAATATAATTCTATCCAATTCTAATAAGATTCCAGTGCACCCTTGAATGTAGGTTCAAATCTAGTTGGTTGTGGTAGAGGAACATCTTGTTTTAACACGTTCTCAATTATAACCACTATGCATCATTTCTCTACAATATTTCCATCCAACTTATGTCTAAGTTCTATAATAAATATGGAGACCTCACCAACCTTCACTCCACATTGCAAAATATTTACCTTCTCTCTAATAGAAAATGCAGAATAAACATTCAGGATTGTACACCAAATAAATAAACTTAATATTTTCTCAAAATTAACGCTCAATATATTATCAATATCATTTCGCATATGATAACATTTTTTTTATTTACCTTTTTTATGCCTCAAATCCATAATCTTGCATGCATGAGTGCCCCCTTTTTAAACATTTTCTATAATCAAATGTGGTTGAGTGAAATAAATCTTCAAAACCATAACATATCCTACATTCACCCTTTTGATGCAAACCCTCTCCCACTCCCGGGGTCCGCCCAACCTCCTGGTCTAAGGATCGTTCACTACGAGAGCTGAAACAACTCACAGGCTCTGTTCGAGCCCTCAAATTCACTTCAAAGGCCTTAAAATATTCTTCCCGGATGCCAATTTGCTTCTTCAAGAGTCCCCGAGCACTAACCAAGCCTCTCTGTTGGGTATGTGTTATATTCTTTGCACGCGAAGTAGTGTCTGCGTTACATTGGGCGCACAGGGGGGTTTGAGGTGGCGCCACTAGGCCCCCCTTGGGGGGTGCAGGGGGGAGAAATACCCCCACGTGGGGCTTCGAGGGAAGCTCCCTCGAGAAAAAAAAAATTCCTCGAGAAACATGTTGCATTTTTGCCTCATTTTTTGTGTTGCCTTGATTTTCATGTCCATTGTTGGGCGGATTTTTGGCACATGGTTTTTTGCCAATATTTTTATATTTCCAGTTACAGAATTAGGGTTGATGACTAATCCAGGTCATTGGGTTAGGGTTTTGGATATCGTTGGCTCCTATATGTATATTGTATTGTAAACAATGTATCACTATGAATGAATATAGAATATGTTGGTTTTCCCGGTTTGGGTTTCCAGGGGAAAAATATCTGTATAATGTTTGTATTTGCCATTGTATCTTTTCTATTCTTTTACTGAAAATATGTTTGCAGTAAATATTGTACAATGTTAAAATATACACTCTCAGGGAACCGTCGGCTAAGACCGTGGGCCTAACTTCCAATATTCGCAAGTTTCAGGACTTTGGAGCTATTGTTCTTTGGGAGTTCCAAATGAATGGAACCTCAATCCTCCCGAATGCTAGAGTAACGGAGCTCTGAATAAACAACATAGATCAACGACTTACAACGTCGTGAAAAATCGACAGTGACGATCAACTCCATTAAGTTGAGCTTCAGGGGTTTGCAAGTCTTCACTCCCCTGTTCCTCTAGAGTGTCGAACCAACAAATGTATGTGTGTAGAAATCAATGTTCTGCAACCCCCCCGTCAACCTACAACTGTGATCACTTCAGGATCCCAGGCTTCAGGAGTCTCGAGTGTCCAACATTCACAATCCTCCAGAGCATCAAACTTACAAATTTGTTGACAGCTGAATCAATGACTTCCACACTTGAACAAATGGACAAACTGGATTTTCTCCAAGATTTGGGAGTTTGGGCATTCATGTGACACAAAACCTTACTCCTCTCGAACGTCAAAGTGTCACAATGATCCTCCTATATCCACATGGCCTCCTTTGATCAACGATCTCGATCAACTCCAGACTTCGAGACTCTTGAGAGATTGGACTTTGTTCCTCTCTATTCTTTCGAAACTATGGGTTCCCTAATTTGGTGATCTGCTGGCATGTATCCTTCGAAAAGGATGGCTACAATTATCTCCTCCCTTCGGTACTTCAGGGGTCTCGACTTTTCCACACTCCAAAACCTCTGAACCTGGGGAATGATGAAGGACTCCAAGGGTTATCCCTCGTGCAACTCCTCTGGATTCGGCGGCTATCAACTACAAAAAACTTATCTGAATGGGTCTTGTTTGTTGGTCCTCGATCCTTGATGACTTACGTTGAACGTGAAAATCTTGATGACTCTCAGGGATAAACCATGCGCTACTCCTCGAGATATAACAGTGTCGAGAGGTCTTGAACCCTCCCGAAATGAATCTCAACCATTCAACCCTTGAAACAAGGAAGGTTATTCCCCTTGAGGATTCCAACCACTATCCTTCCTAATATTTAAGTTTGTGAGGTGTCATGAACCTCTAGCGCACTCCTTGCGGCCTTTTAACTTCGAAGAAGTTTCATACTTAGATATTGTTTTGAAAATAAAACCTCTCTACGCACTCCTTGCACTTGTCTTCTCCAAGACTTCTGCAACACTTGGAATAAGTATTGTTCCAATGCACTCCTTGTACGGGTCTTCTCTGAATTATGCCCTCCTCTTATAAACTATGCACTCTTTTCACTTTGACTATGAAGTTTCACGTTATCTCTCCTGAGTTTCTGAGTCTATCTTGACTTAGCCTATGCACTCCTTGCATGGGTCATCTCAGAATTATTCCCTCCTCTGAGAACCTGTGCACTCTTTGCACTTCGACTGTGAAGTTTCATGTTATCTCTCTTGAGTTTCTGAGTCTATCTTGAGTCATCCTACGCACTCCTTGCAGTAACTGTGCACTCCTTGCACTGGGAATCTTAGAAGAGAAACAATTGAAACTTATAGGAACATCAAATATTTCTTCACTTAACCATGAAAAACATGTCCATGCATAAAAGACCCATACACAGATAAAGAAGAAAGAAAAATCACATGCATTCAATGGATTGAATAATAGAGAACACCATACATTTGGAATCAAACCTCTGTATTTGTATTCTTTCAACAAAGTATGTACATGGACTCATACAACTCTCTGTAATTCACCGTAAGCTTCAACAACTCTCTTAGCGAATACAATAACATTCAACAACAATAAAAATAACCTTTAGCAGCCTTATTTGGGCATCAAATACATATATTTATACACGGAGGAGCTTCTCGAGCCTTCCTACCAACTACCTTAGTGCTATCCTATTATAATTTAAGACACTTATCTACTAAGGCCTCATAACAATAAATGCCCATTACAATTAGATCTGAGATAAGACTTAACATCTGTACAATCTAATCTAATAATTAAGGAAATTACATTCCTCGACAGCCTCAGGTGATGGTTCTTGCCTCAAAACAATTAAAATCTTTAAATGATAAGACTTTTAAAATATCAAAATGCGCTCTCCTCGGGATCAAAGATGATTTGAAATGCACGCACTTGTGTTGAATTGTATTCCACCTGGCATATTTAATGATTGATGGTGATGCTCCTACATCATACTCCTATGGAAAAAAAAATCATGGACTCCTATCCATGAGCTCATGCACTATCTTCCCATGCTTCCGAATATTAGATTCATTCACCCAACTAGCATCCTCTATTGGGTGGCCCTTCCACTTTACTAAGAACTCAAAATAAGTCTTTCTCCTAGTATTTTTACCAATCCTTTGATCTATGATCTTCTGCATCTATAGCTTTGTTGTTGTGGGCATCTATTTCTCCCATTGAATCTCCTTCTTATCATTTATCTCCTTTGTATCGTTCATCCTGTAAGGGTATAGGTCAATAACATTGAATATGGGTGGAAATTCCCACATCTTCTAGCAGCTCAATCTCATAAGCATTTGCATCCAAAGTTCTAAGGATTTTACATGGTCCTATTTTCTTCATCTTTAATTTATTATATGTTCCTATTGGGAACCTTTCTTTCCCGAGGTGTGCTAAAAATTGATCTCCAACTTAGAAATTAACATCTCTCCTTTTATGATCAATTCACCTCTTATACTTCTGACTGCTATCATGTAGCTCTCCCTTTATCTGATCATGAAGCTTCTATATTTCTGCAGCAAATTATCCTGCTCCTGCACTTCGAAACTCATCATTTCTCAAGTCGCTTAACTCCAAAATTCCTCTCAGATGAATTCCATAGACTATATGAAATGTACTCTTTCCAGTTCTTCTATTCAGTGAATCATTATAAGAAAACTCTGTCTAGGGAAGAATTTGATCCCACTGGTTATGATGTTTAGTGACCAGACTTCTCAATAGATTTCCCAAACTATGATTTATCACCTCAGTCTATCTGTGTGTCTGAGGGTGATATGATGAACTGAAGGAAACATTTGTCTCCAAATTTTTCCACAGAGTTCTCCAAAAGTGTCCCATGAATTTGGTATCTCTTTCTGAGACTATACTTCTGGACAAGCCATGCAATCTCACAACCTCTTTAAAAAATAAATTGCCTATGTGAGTAACATCATTGGTTTTCTGGCATGGTATGAAATGTGCCATTTTTTAAAATCTGTTCACCACTACAAATATGGAATCACCCNCCCCTCTTGGTTCTTGGTAATACCAACACAAAATCCATGCATATTGCATCCCATGACCTGTCTAGAATAGGAAATGGTTGATACAGACCAATGTTTTGTTGCTTCCCTTTGGCATACTGGCAGACGTTGCATCTATCCACAAATATCTTCACATCGGATCTCATACCTGGACAATTGTATGAGGAACTCAGTTGTGCATAAGTATTTTCATGGCCGAAATGTCTAGCCAATCCTCCATTGTGTTTTTCTTTCAATAGGTTGTCTCTCATTGAGCATTTTAGGATACAGAGTTAGCTTCCCTTAAACATTATTACATCTTGAATTAGATACTCTATCCACTAACTTATTTGGCTTAGAAAAGGGTTTTCACATGCTTCATAAGCCTCTTTAGAATCTGTATCTTCACAATACATTTCCTTAAGGTGTTCAAAACCTAAGGTCTCCACTTGGAATTACTGCATAATTAGACATTTCCTGCTCCAAGAATCAACAAATTTTTTAGTGCTACCTCTAATGTGCTTTAAAAAAAAAATTAAAATTATGCATGAATTATACCCATTTAGCATGTCTTTGGTTCAAATTCTCCTGTCTGGTTATGATTTATAAAGTTTGATTATCATTGTACAAGACAAACTCCTTTCGAACAAGGTAGTGCCTCCATTTTTTCACAGCTTGTATTACAACATAAAACTCCATATCATACGTTGAGTACTTCCTCTTAGTGTCATTCAGCTTCTCACTGAAATAAGAAACGATTATTGTCTTGACTCAAGACTACACCAATAGCTATTCCACTTGCATCACATCTCACTTGAAATATCTTCTTGAAATATGGCAGAACCAGAATCGGTCGTTCCGTTATCTTCTCTTTTAATACTTTGAAGATCTTTTCATCTTCTTATGTCCAATTAAAATATTTTTTCTTTTTCTTTATAGTGTCTAGTATGGCTTGTTACACATGATTTTGGTTATCTTGGTGATGTATTAACAATGGTGTACTCAAGCTCCCAACAAGAACTTTCTCTTGAGAAAAGTGGCATTTATCTCCTTCCAGAAAACATATTTTCAAAGTGAGTTCGCAGGCTGCTTATAGCCTAGGGTGCGAGAATGACCCATTATCGCAAGCCACCTTCAGTTAGGGTGTGAACTTATCGCATTGTGCTCTATACATAGGGTGCGAACTTTTTTTCAAGCTTGGAAAACAGAAGAAGTCTCGAGGGTTCTAGAAGGGAATCTTCTAGAAAATGGGTTGGCATTCGTATGGTTGTCATTTTACTGGTTTCCCTATTTTGGTGGGATCATTCTCATCCATGTAACCATCTCACCCTCTCCTATATATTGAAAGGATTCTCATGGAAAAGGTTAAGCAAGATTAATTGAAGAATTGGTGAAGGAACTGTGTGAAGAACCCAACTTGAACAAAAGCTTGGAGGCTCTAGTAGGTCTATCAAGAGGAATTGGATCTTCTTTATGCAAGGACAGAGAAAGTGTGTGTGTTGGAACCAAGTGTCACCGAAAGGAAGCTTGTGACATCAAGGCGATCAGGTTGTATATTCTGCTTTCTATTAATATGATACAATGACATGTCCTTTTCCCATAAAGTCATTCTTACTTCATTGTGTAACTCCTTGATCATACACATAAGTTGACGATTGAATACATTTTTCTATCTTCACATTGGTTGGTTTTTGTTGTCTTGTTCTTGACCTCACGAGAGCACCGGAGCAAATCGGGAGCAACAAAGACCTAAGGAAGCGATACAAAGGTATGTCACTTGTTCCTCCTTACTAGCTCATTCAATGGTCGTAACTTCGGGAAAAGAGTCATGTCCTGTCTTGTTTTGTTCTAGATCCAGGTGGATCTAGGGAGATCTGTTAGTGTCAACACCTACCGATTAGTCTGATAACATGGGTGCACAAATGCCACTGAAATTATTGATGAATTTCCTATAAAAACTCGCTAATCCATGGAATCTTATCACCTCAAATATGCTTCTCGGAGAAGTCCCTTCTTTGATTACTCTAACCTTCTCTGGATCCATCTTCAATTCATTTGAAGAGATCACAAAACCAAAATATATGAGCTTTGTATTCATGGAAGAACTTTTCTTCAAACTTATTAACAACTTCTCCGTCCGTAACCTCTTCATCACTAATGTCAAGTGCCTTAAGTGCTCTTCTTCAGTTTTACTGAAGACTAAAATATCATCCAAATACACAATAACAAACTTGCCTATGAAATCCTTTAGTACTTCATTCATCAATCTCATAAATGTGCTTGGGGCATTTGTTAATCCAAATGGCATGACAATCCACTCATGCAATCCTTCTTTCATATTGAATGTTGTCTTCCACTCATCTCCCTCTCTCATTCTTATCTGGTGATAGCCACTCTTCAAGTCTATCTAGGAAAAATAATTTGCTCCACTCAAGAAATCCATCAAATCATCCATTCTGGGTAAGGTAATCTATACCTGATGGTGATCTTGTTGATGGCTCTAGAATTTGTGCACATTCTCCAACCGCCATCTTTCTTTGGACTCAACATAGTTGGTATTGTGCATGGACTCAAACGTTCTTTGACCAAACCTTTATCCAACAACTCTTGGACTTGCTTCTTGACCTCTTCATTTTCTTGGGGTGTCAACCTATATGTTGCTTTGTTTGAAAAACCTTCTCCTGGGATAAGGTCAATGTGATGACTAATACTCCTAATGGGTGGTAAAGAACGAGGTAATTCATCCACCACAATATCAGCGAAATTATCCAAAAATTCTTGAATCTCTACAGGAAGATCATCCACAGAAGTACTTGTAAGGATGAATCTGGGATTTCTCACCACAACAAACTGCATCTCTTGTTCCTTCTTGAATTCATTTAAAATTTCCTTCCCACTCATGAGAATTATTCTTAGGCTAGATTCTTAATTTACTCTCTTATCCTCCATTGGAAGCAACATATGTGTAAAACCATTCTTCTCAAGGGTGTAAGTATTTTTTCTCCCATCATGTATGACATTTATGTCATATTTCCACAGTCTTCCCAACAAAACATGGAAAACGTCCATAGGTATGACATCACACAAAATCTCATCCTTACAACCTCCTATCTTAAATTCAACATTACATTGTCAACTCACCATGACTTAGTGTCCCTTCTGCAGCCACAATACCTTGTACAGGTTTGGATGTGTAGTTTTCTCCAGCTCCAAATTTTCCACTATTTCCATGGATACCAAATTATCAGTGCTCCCACTATCTATAATCACTTTGCATACCCTATCTTTGGTCTTGCAAGGAGTCTTGAACATACCGTTTCTATGAACTGGCTCTTTCTCCTCTTTCTCTGGTTTTAAGAGAACCTTCCTCATCATGAGGGATTTCCCATCTTTTGTTGCTTTAGCCTCAATATTCCTCTTATATTCTTCAAAGATGTGAGCTTCTCAACCTCCTTATTTCTTTCTCTTGGGACATTCCCAAGACATATTCCCTGTCTTTCCATAAGTAGCACCTTACTTCTCCTCCTCTGCCTCTTCCTCTTCCTCAAGGAAAAGATTTTCTACCACCATATTTTCCCCCTCAGGAACTTCCTCCTCTTTTTGTATGACTATGATACTTCCCAACCTTAGTTTTTGGTTTCTGGAACTTTTCTCGAATAGTTCCTATACCTCTGCTTGGACTCTTTCCTCTATTTCGTTGGCTTTGCTTCCTGGCCAACTTCTCCTCTTCTTTCAGTGCCACAAGATGTTCTTGAGAAGGACATCATGAGAGCGATGAAGAGAAGGTTTCAAGGTATATTAATGGTCTGAGATACGAAATCCAAGATGAAATCAGCATGATCAAAATGAGAATGGTGGAAGATGCTTATGATTCTTTTGTTTATTCCTTCACTGTCAAACCATTATGTCTTAGGTTCTGCAATCTTCTGAACATATTTATCTGATAGTTCTTGGGTATAAACTTAGATTTTAGCTTGGATAACATCCTATCCAAACTTTTAATTTTTTTTTACCTTTATACCTCTAATCATCTTACAATTCATCCCACCAGAGCGTTGCATGTCCTTTTAGCCTTGTGACAACATGATTCACCTTTTTTCATCGTCGATCTCCTCACAGTCAAAGTACTTGTATAAAGCACTTATCCAATCCAACATCTCTTCGACGTCCAGATTTACTTCATACATTGGGACTTCCATATTTTCTTTGACTCCCATCCTCGCAACAGCTCTCAACAAGCGTTCCTCTGCAACTTATTCTCCTACAATTCCTTCTACTTCTATTTCTTCACTCTCAACTTCACTGATGTCACTGACATCGAGTGCTCTTCTCTGCACTATCTCCATGGCATCCATTCTTGTACGGATTTGCCTCATCTCCCGCTCCATGGTTGGGTTTGCTACAGGTTTGTCCCTGCATCCTCTTGTTGACATGGCTCCAAGCTATCTCCTTGGCGACATAATACTAAAACTCCTCACTGAGACAAATTTCAAGCTCTTATACCACTTGATGCAAACCCCCTCCCACTCCTGGGGTCCGCGTGACCTCCCAATCTAAGAATCATTCAATACGGGAGATGAATCATCTCACAGGATCTATCTAATCCCTCAAATTCACTTCACAAGCCTTAAAATATTCTTCCTGAATGCCAATTCGCTTCTTCGGGAGTCCCCGAGCACTCACAGAGCCTCTCAGGGAACCATGGGCCTAACTTCCAATATCCGTAATTATTGAGACTTCAGAGATATCGTGCTTCAGGAGTTCCAACAGAATGGAACCTTAATCCTCTAGAATGCTATAGTAACAGAGCTCTGAATCAACAACACATATCAACGACTTACAATTTCATGCAAAATCGACAGTGACAATCAACTTCGTTAAGTCGGGATTCGGGGGCTCTCAAGTCTTCACTCCCCTTTTCCACCAGAGTGATACAGATGGATATCGATGGCCACCCACCTTTTCCAAATGGCTCAAAAACATTTTCTGGCAATTTTGGTAATTTACTATTTTTAGCAATTTTCACTTTCGAAGCCTTTTTTAGGCCCTAAACAATGGTTTTTGGGAAAAACAGGTTTGCAATATTGAAGTTCCTTCTATATTGTGCCTGAAATGAATCTTCTCGATGATACCTTTTCAACAGGATATCATACACCTAAAACGGATATCATATGCAAAAGTTACGACCCCGGGAAGTTGATGTACTAACTTACCCAAACGGGGCCCACATGACTTTTGGTGCTTCATCTCCTAGGGTTAGGTTTTTGAATGTCTAGGGTTTTTGACATTCCTTCTTATTGTAAAAAGGCCTTCATAGCCTCATTGTAATCATCTTCTTGCGAATGAGCGCAACCATCACATCTCTTCTCAGAGATAAGCCACCACCATTCCAGCAAGCTTGTTTCCGCTGCATTTTACAGTTTCCATCTTATTTCTTTATTAATAGAAAACTAGTTTTACTATATCTCTGTTATTTTGTGTTAATAACCTATTCATAATCTGTATTCATTTCGTTCTTCTCATAAAATATGGATCATTGGTATCAGATCGGTCTGCTCCTTGTCGTCTTAATGCATGTCCCCAACGAGGTCAGAGTACAAAGAGTTGGGTCTCGAGCTTGTTTCTGTTGAGGACAAAAGCTCTCGCACGCCCAAGAGACCTCTCATGGAAGGAGAAAAGAAAGATGATGGGACAACAGATCCTTTCAAACTGTTGATTGAGGAATCTGTCACGCAACAAAGGAACGAGATGATGGATAGTTTCGCGCAAATCCTTCGGCAGCTACCAATAGGCGACGTATCTTCTTCGAACGGAGGTGCCACCCCCTTCAAGGTAAAAATAAACTTCGATATTCCTATATTTGAAGGTCAGATAGACACAGATGTTGTAGACAAGTGGTTGAATCTACTAGAAGGGTATTATTCTTTCCATAACTTTTTGAATAGAGAAAATATTACTTTTGCGCTCCTCAAAGCCATTCCCCATGCAAAGATTGGTGGGAAACTTTCTGTGAGAAAAAGGAAACAAAGGAACCCTCATTACTTTTATTAATGACCACCGGGGAATCCTTCAAAGATGTTATTAAGGAACAATACTACCCTGTCGAAAGTTATGACGACCTGTATACCAAAAGGACCACACTGCGGTAAGAAAGAGACCAAGCAGTGCCAGATTTCACAAATATCTTCCATACCTTGTGTACCAAGCTGGGTATCAAATATTCAGAGAGACATCTAGTGGTCAAGTATCGCGGTGCTTTGCATAGATACATCCAGACCTAAATGGAATTTCTAGACATGTCATCCTTGAGCACGACCTACAGATATGTCGTCAAAATCGAGCAGAATCTCAAACAAATGTCGCGGTTATTTGGGCCTAGGAACCCCTCACAAAAAAATCCAAGAAAGGGTGGCCCCAACCCATAGAAAAAAGGACATAAAAAAGATGGACAGTATCAGGACAACCAGTCCAAGCTGCAAGCAAAAAAGGACACTGGAAAGACAAAGAAAGGCACCGGGAAGTGGTGCAACTTCCATAAGAGCCCTTGGCATAACACTGTTGAGTGTCGCTCAAAGAATTCGGTGGTGGACGAAGTGAAAGACTCTAAATTAGATGTGTATTCTAACTCTGAGATAGAAACAGAAAGGGGAAGACAGATCATTTACGCGGAACCAAGTGCCACCGTTTCTACCACCAAGCTCCAGCCTGGTGAACCAGACGAGCCAGAAGAAGGAGAGCGCCTCTTCCATTCACAGATGTGGGTAAAAGGCACCATGTTGCACTTCATCGTTGATAGCGGTAGGAAAAAGAACCTCATCTCAGCAGAGGTATTCAAGTGGTTGGCCCTGCCAACAACGCCGCACCCACAACCCTACACCATTGGATGGCTCTGCCAAGGAAGCGATCTTTGCGTCAGCCAACAGTGTCGACTGTCATACGCCATCAATCCCTTCAAAGATGAGGTATTGTGTGATGTTGCTCCTCTCGAAGTTTGTGATGTTATTTTGGGCCAACCTTATTTATGGAAACGTCATGTTATATATGAGTCTAGGCCTCATAGTGTTATTATTACTTTGAACAGGAAATTGTACAAGATACCTGAGGCAATCCCACCTAATTTTATTTCCTTAATCTCTGGTAAGCAATGTAGGAAGGTCATCTCTCAGATGAGGAATTTTGTATTCTTCATGATTCGCTCTCAGAATAAGTGAAAGATCACATCCACATCTAGGGTCTCTGCAGCCGACCTCTCCACATAGCAGAAGCAAGAAGATAAGGTCATGGAAGAATACTCAGATATCTTCTCCTCACCTACATGGGTACCTCTACACTGTCAGGTCAAGAACCCCATCGATCTGACCCCCGACGCACCACTACCCAATGGGCCAGTCTATCACCGCTCTTTGTTAGAGAATGAGGAGATCAAGTGACAAATCCAAGAACTGCTCCACAAGGGGCACATCCATCCCAGCTCATCACCTTGAGGGAGCCCAATCGTGCTAGTATAGAAGAAATATGGAACCTGGCAACTTTGTATTGATTACCAGGCTTTGAATAAAATCACAGTCAGAAACCGGTACCCGATTCCCCAAATCGACGACCTCCTTGATCAATTCATGGGGGGCAAATAATTCAGTAAGATTGATCTGAAGTCTGGCTACCACCAGGTCCCGATATAACAGACAAATGTATGGAAGACCGCCTTCAAGTCAAAGGAAGGCCTTTTTGAATGGTTGGTCATGCCCTTTGGTTCGACAAATGCTCCAACCACTTTCATGAGGATGATGGACGATATCCTGTGACCATTCACTAATACTTTTATAGTGGTGTATCTGGATGACATTCTAATTTACAACAAGACTTGGGTCGAACACTTGCATCATATTCAGTAGGTTCTGCACACCCTGTAGCAGCAAAAGTTATACGCCAACTTGGAAAAATGCTCATTCGGCATTGACAGGGCCCATTAACTGGGCTACATCATTGATTATCATGGAATACATGCGGATCCAACCAAGATCCAAGTCATCTGTGAATGGCCAGCCCCAACCACACTCACTGAACATCAGAGCTTCTTGGGCCTTGCCAATTTCTACCACAAGTTCATGATGGGATTCTCCCATATTGCATGGGCCCTCAGCCAAAAAACTAGGGGTGGTGGTAAGGATAAATTTGCATGGGTCCAGTCCCAATAACAGGCATTTGATGATTTGAAGAAGCGCTTGTGCTCAACCCCAGTACTTTCACTACCAGATTTGTAACATCCCTTTAAGATCGAGACAGATGCTTCAGACTATGTTGTGGGCGTCGTTCTCACTCAACACGGCCACCCTGCGGCCTATCATAGTGAGACACTATCAGATACTATTCGTAAGTACCCTACTTATGAAAAATAAATGTACTCCATTTTGAAAGCCTGTCGGCAGTGGAGACATTACATTCTTGGGAAGGAGACAGTCATCCACACTGATCATAAGCCACTGTAGTTCATGCAGACATAGGGTAAATTGTAGAATGACCGCCATAAAAAGTGGTTCACATACTTGCAGCAATTCCACCTCAACATCAAGTATAAAACAGGAAGCACCAATCACGTCGTTGATTGCCTCAACAAACCGCCAGTCACGACACTCACCATGGTGCTAGACTCTTGCGACCATGAGACCTCTGGATGGACCCAACTCTATAAGACAGACCCTGACATCACCACCACCTACCAAATGTTGGGTGCAAATGCAGTTGTCGATAATTTCCATCTTCAGGATGGGTTGTTGTGTCGTCTAGGCCATATCTGTCTTCCATCAAGCGAGTGAGCGAAGATGATCTGGGAACCCACTACAGTCGGGTGGCAGGACACTTCGGTGTCGAAAATACAGTGGCGATGCTACAGAAACATTTCTACTGGTCGAAACTTCGACATGAGGTCAACAAGTATATCAGGTCCTGCACTACCTGCACTATTACCAAACCAACCACTAAGAAACAGGGCCTGTACACCCCTCTTCCTACTCCTGACAGGCCATGGGAATCCATTTCAATGGACTACATGTCAGGCCTCCCATCCATCAAGCAGGGAAATGACTGTGTTTTTATGGTTGTTGATCGCTTTTCTAAGATGGCGATTCTAGTTTCCTGCAAGAAGAGCATCGCAACAGAGGCCACTGCCAAGCTATTCTTTGAACGAGTCTGGGTATATTTTGGAATCCCACAAACCATTTTCTCAGATTGGGATAGTCAATTTCTCAGCACATTCTGGTTGAGCCTCTGGTCATTGCTGGACACCAAGCTCACCAAATCCACGACCTTCCACCCCCAGACATATGGCCAAACTAAGGTTGTAAATTGAATGATTATGCATATCCTTCTCATTTATAATTCAAAGCACCCCCGTACATCATATGAGAGCATTCCCTATTTCCAACATAGCTACAACTGAGCCCTACATAGCTCAACCAGCCACAACCCCTTTCAGGTGGGGTTGGGATTCCAACCAATGGGTCCCATAAATGTTGCACTTCCCCTTGCGGTCACCTCGACCGACTCATCTCCTGCTCCAACTGAAGTTGAAAAAGCCACCCGGTTCATTGAGCAGATCCAACACAGCCGCCAATAGGTTCAGGATATCCTACAGAAGTACAATGACAAGTACAAACAACGCCATGATCAACATCGCGTGTCACATAAGTTTCAGGTGGGCGACAAAGTTTAGTTGCACTTGTAGAAAGAACGCCTTACAGGACCCCATTGGAAGCTTCACCCATACCATTATGGGCCATACACTATCACCAAGGCCATGGGTGATAATTCTTTTGAGCTCAACATTCCTCCTTTCCTTGGCTTGGACCGAGTGTTCAACATGGATCTCCTTCGCCCTTATTTTCCACCACTATTGGACACCTCAGAACTAGCAAAAGAACTGACACAAACAGAGCTCAACCCTGACTACATAAAACAGGCATCCAATGATCAGATTGTGGACACACAATTCAAGGGAATTCAACAACAAAGGATCCATCTTTATCGAGTCATCAAAGTAGGGCAGCGCTTGCACCAAGGCAAGTGGCTCACCCGGGGCCAAATTCAACAGACATTTCCTCATCTGATGGGGGAACTCAACGCAATGGAGACCATTGATTCCTAAGGAGGGAGGATTGATCCATATGGATATTAGTGGCCACCCACCTTTTCCAACTGGATCAAAATAGTTTTCTGGCAATTTTGGTCATTTACTATTTTTAGCAGTTTTCACTTCCGGAGCCTTTTTGAGGCCCTAAACGATGTTTTTTGGGAAAACAGGTTTGCAATATGTAATTTCCTTTGATGTTGCACCTAAAAAGAATCTCCTCGATGATACCTATCCAACGGGCTATCATACGCCTAAAGCGGAGATTGTATGCAAAAGTTACGACCCCAGGAAGTTGATGTACTAACTTACCCAAACGGGTCCCACAAGACTTTTGGCGCTTCATCTCCTAGGGTTAGGTTTTTGGATGTCTAGGGTTTTTGACATTCCTACTTATTGTAAAAAGGCCTTCAGAGCCTCATTGTAATCATCTTCTTGCGAATGAGCGCAACCATCACATCTCTTCTCAAAGATAAGCCGCCACCATTCCAACAAGCATGTTTCCGTTGCATTTTATAGTTTCCAGCTTATTTCTTTATTAATAGAAAACCAGTTTTACTGTATCTCTGTTATTTTGTGTTAAGCACCTATTAATAATCTGTATTCATTTCTTTTTTTGCATAAAATCCGGATCACAGAGAGTCGGACCGATGAATGTATGTGTGTAGAAATTGGTCTGCGACCCCCCCATTAACCAATCGTTGCGATTACTTCAATATCTAGGGCTTTGGGAGTCCCAAGTGTCCAACACTCACAATCCTTTATAGCACTAGACTTACAAATTTATGGAGGGATGAATCAACAGCTTCCATGCTCGGACAACTAGATGACCTAGATTTTCTATGGGCTTCAGGAGTTCGGGTGTCCACAGGACACATCCCCTTATTCCTCCCGAAGACCAAAGCACCACAGTGCTCCTCCTCTCTCTGTGTGTCCTCCTTTAATCAACGGTTCGGATCAACTCCGAACTTTGAGACTCCAGAGATATTGGAATTTGCTCCTTTCTATTCTTCTGGAGCTCTAGGTTCTCGAATCTAGCGATTTGTTTCCACACATCCTTTGAAATAGATGACTACGATTAGCTCCACCCTTTGGGACTCTAGGGGTCCTGAATTTTCCACACTCTAAAACCTATGAACTTGCAGAACATTGAAGGACTCCAAGGGTTATCCCTCGTGCAACTCCTCTAGATCTAGGGGCTATCAGCTACGCAACACTTCTTCGAACGGATCTCGTCTGTTGGTCCTCGATCATTGATGATTTATTTTGAACGTGAAAATATTGATGACTCTCAGGGATAAACCCTGTGCTACTCCTCTAGATATAACGGTGTCGAGAGGTCTTGAACCCTCTCGAAATGAATCTCCAATGTTCAACCCCTGAAACAAGGAAGCTTCTTCTCCTTAAGGATTCCAATCGCTATCCTTCCTTAGATTTAAGTCCGTGAGGTTTCCTGAACCTTTGGCACACTCCTTGTGGCCTTTGAACTTTGAAGAAGTTTCATACTTAGATATTTTTTTGAAAATAAAGCCTCTCTATGCACTCCTTGCACTTGTATTCTCCAAGACATATGCAACACTTGGACTAAGTGTTGGCCCAACGCACTGCTTGCACAAATATTCTCTGAATTTTTCCCTCCTCTGAACAACTGTGCACTTCAATTCAACTTTGAAGTTTCACATTATCTCTCCTGAGATTCTGAGTCTATATCGACTTGACCTACGCACTCCTTACGGGGCACTGTGCACTCCTTGCATCGAGAATCTCAAAAGAGAAACAATTGAAACTTACAGGAACATCAAATATTTCTTCACTTAACCATGAAAAACATGTCCATTCATAAAAGACACATACATAGATAAAGCAAAAAGAAACATCACATGCATTCAATGGATTCAATAATAGAGAACACCATGCATTTTGAATCAAACCTCTTTGTTTGTATTCCTTCAAAAAAGTATGTACATGGACTCATACAACTCTTTGTAATTCACCATAATCTTCAAGAGCTCTCTAAACAAATACAATAACATTCAACAACAATAAAAAGAACCCTCAACAACCTTATTTGGGCATCAAATACATATATATATACATGGAGGGGCTTCTCGAGCCTTCCTACTTGTTATCTCCTCAAATAAATTGATGAAGATTTTGCTTTTTAGGTGATAGACTATGGTCGAAAATTTATTTGAAAATTTCTTTAGGTATGTTAGAGAGTCTATTTTCTGTAAATAAACTTGGAAAGAACTTTTGATTTGGTTTTTTTAAGCAAAATAAAGAATCTCAGGTTTCGATGGTTTAGGCGAGCCTGAAAAGCGCTCATTAACCACCGAAAACTTTCGTTCTCGGTAGTTAAGGGGGAAAGCAAAAACCCAGTTAACCACCGAAAAGATTTCCATGGGAAAAATGAAAAGCCCGTGCTTTCGCACGAGCTAGCTGTCAATTGGTGTAATCATGAAGACATAACCGCCGAAAGTCCATGGAGGTGGTAAGGTATGCACAATATTATTGCATCTATCTAAAGATTGATACCCTGTTGCCCTTTTTTAACTACATTTGTCATTTCAGAATTAAGGCTCGGAAAAGACACAAAAACTCATGTGTGGTTCCTGACTAATAGAAATGATTAGTCGCATAGCCCCTCACTATCTCCAGTCACGAGGACACAGATCCATTATGACCCCGATCAATCTCTGTTTTGATTCCATTAATTATCAATTCGAATCCGAGAGTCATTGTGACAATCTTGAGCCCGTGATTTCATCAAGCAAACGCATATTCAGAGACCATAATCCTGTTTTTGTGGTGACTTCCGAGTGGAGTTCGAGTTCAGCAGATCGTTATCAAGCCAATTTTCATACCAATCAAGCCAAGTCGAGTCATCAGGTAGTTCGAATCCCATACTATTTCAATTTAATTGTACATCTCACCGAAACTCGAAATTTTCAGCCTGTATTCAGTGAATCTGTTGTTTAGATTCGGTTAGTGATTGAGCTATGCAATCAGAACTCTGAGTCACCCTGTCTCATTTGTTTTACTCTAAGTCATACTCCCTGTCACCCTAAATCATAGAGTCTTTGTCCCCCTGGCATGAAGGTTTTCCTAAGTCACAGGTACAGGTTAGAAATTACTAAAAGTCGAAAGTAGGGCCATTTCTAAGGGCTGACTTGGATGGAGTTTGGTACTTTGATGCTCACCCTAAGGTGGCCGAGTTTTTCAAGCAAGCAGGAGTCTATGCATACTGTGAAAAACTGGTGGAGTTCCACCAACAGGTGTCTGAATCCTTTGCTATCTCGTATGATGGAAGAGCATCAACAGTGGGAAAATAGGAGTTTGTGGTCGATGAGGTAGCCATAACTGAGTTCACTAGTATCCCTAGAACAGGGGATTTCTGGTTGAAATCAACTTTTCCTTCAAACATTGAATTTAGATCCTACCTACAGCCTTTGCACAAGGATCTTATATGGAAAAAAGACATACCAATGTCTTATCTAGAACCTAAGTGGCAATCTCTCCTGAAGGCAATCTTTGTCTATGTCACCTGTGAAGGTAGATACAACAGAGTCATGTTTTATCACTTCAAGTTATTGAATCATTTTACAGGCAGGTCTCCCATCAATTTTCCCTTCTACTTACACAAAGCTCTCACCAAAATGGCTAGACAAATCAAGGCAAAGCCTACCAAGGTGGCCAATAGATTGTCACACCAGGGTTTGATTACACTTATTATTAAAGAGTCATTGAAGAAGAAACAAGTAGACTGGAACTACTTCCTATTTTGGAATGAGTTCCAAACCAATTGTCAACATGATGAAAAGGGGAAGAAGTCCATTGCTAAGAAGTCTCTCACACCTAAGAGCAGCCTAAGAAAGAGGAAGGTTATCTCACCACCAAGGGAGCCGACAAAATCTTCCTCTGCTAAAAGAAAAAGAACCAAAAGAAAGTTACAGTTTGAGGGTGAGCAGACCAAGGACCTTGCTGGAGGAGATAACACTTTAAACTTACCATACAGTGACTCAGAGCCAGAACAGGAGTTAGCAGAGACATAAGGTGATGAACAGGATGAGCAAGTTGCAGAAGATTGTCCCAACTTTCCCTCACCAACTCCTCCAGAGGAACACAGTCAACCATTAGCAAAAGCTTCTTCAAGCAAACCTAAAGCATCTAAGGCACAAAAAATCAATAAACTCCTGAAACAAGTCTATGAGATGGAAGTCTTAGAAAGAGTTATTAAAAAGGAAAATACAGACTTGACTAAAAGAAATGCAGAACTTTTCAACATAAACCAAAGTCTCAAGGAAAATCATGATAAAATCAAGGACAGGAACAGGGTGTTGATAAGGGAGAACATGAAGCTATGCAGGTAGCTTAGACTTCTCAGGCTGAAATTAAAAGATTCTCAACCTCCAACACATGAGAAAATAGGTTTGGAAACTCTAGCCGAGTTAGCTACAACAATGGTAGATATACCAGAGTCTTCCACACAACAAGTTGAAGTTCGCAGATCTGCACGAGGAAGAGTTGCATCATCCAAAAGACCTTGAACACTCAGCAAAGCATCAAGGTAATCATTTTTGCAAATTTTGAAGTTTTGACAAAGCTAAGTTTTCGGTGGTTT
>ML822824.1:96746-130695 GCA_009831015.1 Picea engelmannii
TGACCTCATTTTGAGGATCATTCCTTATCTTTTGCAAGTTAGTTTTGACTTTCTATTTTAGGCATATCTGATCCATTAATTCAGGATCTAGATACTGTGTTGTAAAGGCTATAAAGCTGAAAACTGAAGATGAACATAGGGTTCGATTTTGAGTTCTATATTCTACTGTTTTGTATGAAAGACATTTTCTTTAATATATCAGCCTGCAAGCTTCTTTCATTTTTTACTGTCATACCTTCTTTCATCTTTGTCTATGCCTATGAGTGGAATTAGTTCTTTTGTCTCTGTTTAATGATCCTATGGTAATTGTCATCTTACTTTTGATTGTTAAGCAAGAATCATAAGCATCTTTGGCTAGTTTGTTGACCCATCATATATATGGTTTATGTATGTTTTGGTTAACTGATTAGTTTTCTTATCCATTTGTTATACAAACCTATCTGACAATAGCTCTTGAAGGCCTTGTGTTGCATGAATATAGTTAAGATTGTATTATGAATACAATACAGAGGTTAAGATATTCATCTTGGTCCAAATCCACACCTATCATTGAGAAAATAGTTTCCAAAAAGATTAAGTTACCAGGCATCTCTGACTTACAGCCTAGGAGAGTTTCCTGGAGTGATAACACTACTAACTACCTTAGTGCTATCCTATAAGAATTTAAGACACCTATCTGCTAAGGCCTTATAACAATAAATGACCATTACAATCAGATCTGAGCTAAGGCTCAACTTTTGTACAATCTAATATGATAATTAAGGAGATTACAATTATCAACGGCCTCAAGTGATGGCTCTTGCCTCAAAAAAATTAAAATCTTTAAATTATAAGGCTTTCAAAATATCAAAATGCGCTCTCCTCGAGATCAAAGCTGATTTGAAAAGCATGCATTGGTGTTGCGTTGTCTTCCACTTGACCTCTTTAATGATTTATGGCGATGCTCCTACATCACCTTTGTTCACCATAAGACATTTCAGTCTTAGTATATTCAACCCTTCCTAGCCCAATAACTTGGTCATTAAATAGGAGGTCAACGCAGTCCCCATTTGTGAAGATTTTATTTTCCATTATAGCTCTTATGAATTCTATAATGAAAAATTAAATTGAAAATTTTAATTAAGGTTAAATCATGCAAAGTGCACTCTTATATTTTATGAAATACACAGCTTTCAAAAATGTAAGTTAGTTTTTATAACTAACAAGGGTATGGAAACCACTATGTATACATTGACACACCATTGAGATATTTAATAGAGTATCAAATTGTAATTAATAAAACAAAAAATACAAAGACTTCAACCAAAATTAGGTTGTAGTGACAACATAAAGTAACTATAATAAAAGTTTAAAAAAAACACCCATTAAATACACAAACTAAAGTAATTTTTATTTTATTATTTGATAAATATTAATCAATACTAAGAAGTTGATCTTGCCTCTATTTTTTATTTTTTTAATTTCCCTAATAAATTATATGATCCTATTGCTATAAACATACACATATGTACAACCTTCACCACTAGAATGTACAGAAGAGACAATAAAACACCTGGTGTTATTCTATAAAATAAAGTTGGACACACACAAAGAGGACACACATTATGAAATTAAAAAAAATCATGCATTATATATATATATATATATATATATATATATATATATATATATCAAATGGGTTTAGCTTGGGTGGTTGAGAGGAATGATTGTTTCTCCACACTTGAGTTTAATTCCCACAAGTGACATGTTGAGCTCATAATGAGTAAATCATTGTAATGAATTTGTGCCCTATTTTTTAATGGCCTTGTGCCCTAAATATTTTAGGGTTTACCCTAGGTACCATCCTTGAAATGGGGAGAATTACTTGGGGGTTTTCCCCAAGATTTGTAAACTAGAATGTGTGTGTGTGTGTGTGAATCCAAAATCCCCTTATAACATTCAATCATCTTATCAAGGAAAACTAAAAGATTCAATTTCCAATCCATTTATAATTATCCTACATTATTGATTTAGGATTCACATAATAAATTATGTACATGTGCCCATTAACCAATACATCTTCTCTACCTCCAATTTTCCTCCAATTGTCATGCACTGATTTCTACAACTTTGAAAATTTCATGTTTATTTAGGTTCTCATTGCAATGTGTCATAAATGTTAAATAAAAATAATTATGGATGCAATTTTGAATCAATATATAGAAGATGATAATGAAACTCTATTATATATTTTAATATCTAAATGTCCCCCTTGCATTACTATGGTTTCAAAAGTCTCAGTATCTAGTTGTGACACAAGGTTTTACATGTCATGCTTTCTCCACTTAGCTTCTTGTAGTTGAATTAGTTCATGGAAAGACCCAGAAGAACAACTAGGATTTCAATTTCACTATCAGAAATACCAAAGAAAATGAGGACAAGATCCACTATTTCAATAGAAACAACAAATCATTAGATAAATGTTGGTACTCATACACAAGAACTAGCACAAGCAAACCATGTTACTATTACATGAGAATCAGGCACATGGGTTTCTTCTTTCGAATCCATAGATACAATTGGAAAGGGAGAATAAATGGATGTTGTTAGAAAAGAATCAACATTAGGAGGTCTTATTGCTACCACATAAGAACTAGTAGTAGGATGTTTTGTTAAAGAACTCCCCATGAGATAGAGACTGCTACCCCACAAGAATCTGTTGTAGAAGTAGCCTCTCCTAAAACATTTGAAGAAAAATTCACAGAATCAGACATAGATTTTATTGATAGTCCTTTGTACAATTTTCTAGAGGAAGAAAATTTGGCCACCAAATCTCATGGAGATACTTCTATAGAACCAACACAACAAACAAGAAAAAAGATTCCTAGCTTATTACCTATAAGATACACATAACACCTTCCTACTATACTCTTCAAAAGAAAATTATAAATTAAGGAAGGAAAATAAATTGTTAAGAAAGAAATTGAAGACCCTTAGGTGGAATTTAGAAGGGCCTAAGTCTCATGCAAGGATGCAAACCCTTGTCTAGGCTCTTGATATATTCACTTGGTCACCTTCTACTGAAGGTGACCATGATAAGGAAATGATTGGTTTTTCTTTTTTAAAGTAAAAAAGAGGTGGTTCCTGCTATATTAAGTGGTAAAAAATATACATATATGCTTAGGCTTCCAGTTGTTCCGCCGATTTAGCGGAAACTAGAACAACTGGTAGCCAATGTTATCCATGTCAAAAGTGGGCATTTCGCCATCTGTCCTGCTCGTAGGAAACCAGGACGGATGGTGTTCCATAGTCTGAGTTGTGTCTATAGTTTTACAATATGCATATAGAATCATAATACTAACCCTAAGCAACAGTACTAAAAAATAGAAGCATAACCATAGCTATTACCTGGTGGCCATGTTGGCCTTGTCATCCTGTACTCCTTCCTTAGCTGGCATCATGAACAGTTGCATGCAAGTTGGACATCTCTGCCCTGTTGGAGCATTGGAGAAGGCAGTGTATATCATATCCAGTCGTTGGATCATGAGGATGCCACGGTGGATCTGGTTAGCCATATGGCCCCGCAGATCAAACAACAATTCCAGGTGCTTCAGGTGGGAAAAGGTGGCAGGACATGCCACTGTTCCTGCATGGATAAGATGGGAGGTGGCGAGAGGACCTTTCCACCCTCCCTCGTGGTGCCTCCTGGCCTGTTCTCCTCGACTATTTTTGGGGCATCCTCCCTTTGTTGCTTCATGCCCACTCCTTCATTCTTGTATATTTCCATGCCTTTGTCTGAGGTGTGTCCAGCTGCGAGTGTGGCCCCCTAAGAGTTTAGTTATTCTAGTATCTCTTCCTCTATGTAGTAGGTGGGGAACTCCTCGAATTTCTCTTCTCTTGTGCCACTACCTTGTTTCTCCTTGGTGGAGACCATGGTGTATTCCTCCAGAAATTGGCTTGGTGGCTACCAGTTATGATACAGGTGGATATCGGTGGCCATCCACCTTTTCCAACTGGCTCAAAACAATTTTCTAGCAATTTTGGCAATTTATTATTTTTAGCAGGTTTTAACTTTCGGGGCCATTTTGAGGGCCTAAATGAAGGTTTTTCGAGATCGAGGTTCTCAATGATAGTCGAAGGCATAATTGAGCCCCCAAAATGAATCTCCTCGACGATACCTTTCCATCGAGCTATCATACGCCTAAAAACGGAGATCATATGCAAAAGTTACGACCCCAGGAAGTTGATGTACTAACTTACCCAAACGGGGCCCACATGACTTTTGGCGCTTCATCTCCTAGGGTTAGGTTTTTAGATGTTTATGGTTTTTTGAATTCCTGTTTATTGTAAAAATTCCTTCAGAGCCTCATTGTAATCATCTTCTTGCAAATGCGAGTAGCCATCACATCTCTTCTCAGAGATAAGCTGCCACCATTCTTGCGAGTCTTTCACTCTGTATTTTTACAGTCTCTGTACATTTCTTTCATTAATAGAAATCATGTATTACTGTATATCTGTATTTATGGTTGCATCTCTGATACATTTCTGTTGTATTATTGAATATTTGTGATATCTCTATGCATTTACTTATTATATCTCCGATCTCATTTCGTGCCGAAAATAATCTGGATCAGTGGTATCAAAGCAAGATGCTCTTGATCGTTTTTTTCAGTGCATGTCCCTGATGAGGTCTGAGTATAGCAAGTTGGGTCTCGAGCTTGTCTCCCTTGAAGACAATCGTTGTCACACACCCAAGAAACCCTCAATGGTGGAAGAAAAGAAAAACAACGGAGCAGACGATCCCATCAATCTGTTGCTTGAGCAAGCTCTCACGCGACAAATGGACAAAATGATGGAGAATTTTTCCCACATCCTTAAACACCTATCGATAGCATCATGTGCATCTTCATCAAGTGACCACTTTGGAGGCACCTCACCTTTCAAGGTACAAGTTAATTTTGATATTCCTGTATTTGAAGGACAGATAGATACAAAAGCCGTAGAAAAATGGTTAACTCTGCTACAAGGTTATTTCTCTGTTCACAATTTTTCTGACAAAGAAAAGATCACCTTCTCACTCCTTAAAGCTCTTAATCATGTCAAACATTGGTGGGAAAATTACTAGGAGAAAAGTTCCACAGAGGAGTCTAGAATATATGGGGTTGATCCCACTTGGGATTTTTTTGTGGATGCAGTAAAGGAACAATATTACCCTGTTGGCAACTATGAGGACCAATACATGATATGGACCACACTGCGGCAAGAGAGGGGCCAAGAAGTTCTAGAGTTCACCAATACCTTCCATACCTTGTGCGCTAAGTTGGGTATCAAAGACTCCGAGCAATATTTGGTTCTGAAATATTGTGGGGCTCTACACAGATACATCCAGACTGAAATGGATTTTCTGGACATCTCATCACTCGGTGTTGCCTATCGATATGTTGTTAAAATTGAGAAAAAATTTACGCACCAGAACAAATGGGAATCCAGGTCTGCAAATCTGCAACAACCAAAGTATGACAAAGACAACCCTAACAAATAGTATCTCGAAAACTAGTCCAAGACACAGGAAAAGAAGGGTCACGGGAAGACAAAGAAGGACACCAGAAAATGGTGTGATTTCCACAAAAGCCCCTGGCACAACACCGATGAATGTCGCTCAAAACAGTCATTGGTGGTCGATATCAAAGACAAGGAGCCGAACCCTGATTCAGAATCTGATTATGAAAATACTGGTAAAGGACAGATCATTGACGCAGACCCCATTGCTATTGTCGTGACCACAACAATTCAACTAGAAGAACCAACAGATCCTGAAGATGGGTGTTCCTTTTTCATTCACAGATGTGGGTGAAGGGGACCCCACTACATTTTATTGTTGATAGCAGAAGCCAAAAAAACCTCATCTCAACAGAGGTCGTCAAACAGTTGGGATTTTCGACAACACCAGACCCGCAACCATACAACATCGGGTGGCTTCGGAAAGGATGAGATCTTTGTGTTAGCCAACAGTGTCGATTATCATACGGCATCCAACCCTTCAAGGATGAGGTATTATGTGATGTTGCCCCACTGGATGTCTATGATGTTCTATTTGGCCAACCATATATGTGGAGACGCCATGATGTTTATGAGTCTCAACCCCGTAGTGTCATTGTTACTTTGGGGGGTCATCTCTACAGAATACCAGAGGTAGTTCCAAATATTGTTCCACCTAAAAAGTGTCGCAAGGTAGTATCTCATACTGCAAAATTCAGCTTCTTCACAATCTGTTCAAAAGGGGAACAAAAGGACACTGCAACCACTACAACCTCACCCCCTGCACCTTCTATCCAACAGATGCAGGTCGACAAGGTTGTAGAAAAGCGCAAACATTCCTTCTACACACCTTCCTCTCATGTAGCTCAACTTGTTGAACAACCTCATCTTCAACAGGTTTATGACAGACTTCCACAAACTAGGCAGCACAACGTCTCTAGCAATACAAGCAACTCACCAAGATGCAGATCCAGCAAATGCTTTTCCCTCTCCCCCAGGAACTCAACGCAATGGACACCATTTCTTCCTAAGGAGGGAGGATTGATCCAGGTGGATATCGGTGGCCACCCACCTTTTCTAACTAGCTCAAAATAGTTTTTTGGCAATTTTGGCAATTTACTATTTTTAGCAGGTTTTAACTTCTGGGGCCATTTTGAGGGCCTAAATGAAGGTTTTTCGAGATCAAGGTTCTCAATGATAGCCAAAGGCATCACTGAGCCCCCAAAATGAATCTCCTTGACGATACCTTTCCAATGAGCTATCATACGCCTAAAAACGGAGATCGTATGCAAAAGTTACAACCTCGGGAAGTTGATGTACTAGCTTACCCAAACGGGGCCCACATGACTTTTGGCGCTTCATCTCCTAGGGTTAGGTTTTTGGATGTCTAGGGTTTTTGGAATTCCTGTTTATTGTAAAAAGGCCTTCAGAGCCTCATTGTAATCATCTTCTTGCGAATGCGAGTAGCCTTCACATCTCTTCTCAGAGATAAGTTGCCACCATTCTAGTGAGTCTTTCACTCTGTATTTTTACAGTCTTTGTACATTTTTTTCATTAATAGAAATCATGTATTATTGTATATCTATTTTTATGGTTTCATCTCTAATACATTTATGTTATATTATTGAATATCTGTGATATCTCTGTGCATCTCTTTATTATATCTCCGATCTCATTTCCTGCCGAAAATAATCCGGATCAAGTTATCACGCATAGTGAAGAGGAGATGCTCCTGAGGAACCTGGATTGGCTCCTCCGGGAAGAACACTTCCATATATTCCATGGGAGGTGTTCTGGCCACATTTTCTCTGAGCGCAAGTTGGGTCTGAGCCATAGAGATTTCTTGTTCCATCCTTTGCAGCCTCTTTCATCGGGCAGCAAGGGTATACCATGCAGAGCCACGACGCGGATTCCCTCTTTCTCGCGACATCAAAGTGAAAATTCGGATCGAAAAGGTGCAGAGGGTGGTCTGGTGATTGCACCAGAGATCACAATTGCAGAAGTGGTGCAGGGAGAAAACGAACTGGATGAATCCATGGCGCAGGCTGTTCAAAAGAAGATGGAGCGACATGATGTCCTCATCCATTAACTCCCTCATCTTGAATGATTGCAACTACGGACTGCTCATGCGAGGGAGAGGTCCCTTGTCATGAGAATGGCCGTTGGGGCCAACTCTCATTCTTAATTTTGAGGGGATGGGGGTCAGCCTGCCGCATTTAAGGCCAGGCGTGGCTCTGTTCTAGGTGTCTGGTTTGCTCGATGTGGCACCCCATCCAGTGGATAAGGAAATGATTTTTATGGAAGCAAGAAAAACTTATTTCTATGGAAGCAACCCTAAAAAAGAAATTGATTATATGGTTGCTACTTATCCTCTTGAAACTTCCTTTGAACCCAATGGGTTTTCCACATAACTCATTGGATCTATCAAAAATAATTTTGGATCTCATATTGAACTCATTACTGGGATTGATATTGAATTGATAGATTATGATACCACTAACCCAGTAGCATAAGCAATAGCATTATCAACATTATTGTTTATACATGATGTTAACTTCCTTAGTGATATAAGGTCATCATCAACCAAAATGTCCCATCAAAAAAATGTACTTTACCACCAACCACATGCTATTCTAAGTCTATATGAAGATTATACACATTCTTAATCATTTGCATATGTATTGGCAACATATCTGTTGGGCCCGAGATATGATCATCTTCATGATGTTATTATACACTTTTTTCCATATGTATATATGTGTTTTTATCTTTCAAAGGAGCTTTTTGAAAATTTTTATGGTAAAATGATACAATCGACATGAGGTAGGTATAATTCGTGTTTTGTGATTCAATCAAGTTTAATTTATCATATTTTATGGTTTCCAAGAGTCAATTCATGTTTTTCTGTTGTTACAGATCAAAACGCACCATGTTTCTTGGTCTGACACTTGTTCCGGCACTTGATCCAGCACTTGTTCTAGTACTTGATCTGGCACTCGTTTCAGCACCCAGTATTGCACAAAAACTCAAGGCAAGTTGGCGGTTATGGTATTGGCGGCCAGTGGTGGACAAATCGAGCACATGGGTTTTGTTTGTCATTGCCCCCTCCAGCTACTAAGCTCAAGACAACTCAATTTCAGTTGTCCAAAGAGGTCGCTCATTGGGTTCCTCTGTTTTGTTAGTATGGATGCATTTAATGTAATTTGTTGAATTTAGAGGTGGTTCGACCCTCCCGTGGTCGACCACCTAGGTTGTAAGCTTATAAATACTACCAGGATGATCATTAGATTGTTAAGCAAGTAGAATAGCCATCGGACTGGAGATAAACTCATTATACTCTGTTTTTCATTTTTCACATTGCCAGAATAGTGCCATAACTGCGTTTTTTACTTTCATGGTGAATTCGGCCTGCTGAAGTTCGTGGTGTGATTGTAGAGGGTAGCCATGACTTGTTGGGGGGGCCACCAACAATCTGGTGATGATCAGTGTGTTGTTTATACATTTCATAATTTAAATTGTATTTTATTTCCTATACATGCATGTTTTATGTTTTAATTAGCTAGTTGTGATTTAATTGTTTTATTGTTCTTTTGCAGGTTAGTGTGATGGATTATGTTAGCATGAATTAGTTTTGTAGGCTAGGAATAGACTTGCAAGTCTCTACACTAACTCCATATGCATCTAGATATCAGATTACACTTTTATTTATTTTCTTACAGTCAAGTTTAAAACAGAGTTCTTTTTGGAATAAAACAGAGTTCTATTTGGGTTTCATTTGATAGGGATCTTTGATGGATAGATAGAATTAGTTCCAGTTTCTAGTCATAGCTTGCTTACTTCAATTTATATAGATTTCATTTAATTAGTTGTTGGTTAAATTAGATTGTCCATTTACTTTTTAATATCATGTTTTTAATTTATGTTTTTAATTATTTCTTTATTTTAGTTTGAATGGCTAGAATAGACATAGTGTAGTTTTATTTCACGCAATTTCCTTTCATAGATTAAAATGCAATTAAATTCCTTAGTTAGATAATGATGATCTCGTTGTGATGTTGATGGTTTGTACATGAATATGCAGGGTATTTAACATTACTTTTATCATGGCTAAGTTTTCATTGGACTATTTACTTCACACCTTTCATTTTGCCATTGAAATTAGTATTGAGCTTATACCATTAGAACTGTCCTTTGTTGTCAAATGTCATCGAGATATCATTTGTCACCACCGAAGGAATTCACACAACTACTAGCATTACATTTGAGTGTTTCATAGGTTAAAGTTAGTTTCTTGCTTTCATAAGTTAGAAAAGACAGTTTCTTGTTTTCATAAGTTTAGTTGATAGTCTGTCTTGCTTTCAATAGAATAGATTTCCTTTCATGCATTGCATTGAGCATTTAAATTTCCTTTCACGCAAGAGAAATAGTTTTTCATTAGGCATTTAGTTCACTTTCCTCTTAGGCTAGGTAGTTGTTCAATGAGAATTCTTTGCTTACTTGTCTTTTTCTTTATGCTTTTGCTTGCCTGTCTATTTGCTTTAATAGGTTAGTTAGGTTCTTTTGCTTGCTTGTCTATTTTCTTTAATAGGTTAGTTAGGTGTTTTTGCTTGCTTGTCTATTTTCTTTAATAGGTTAGATAGGTGTTTTTGCTTACTTGCTTACTTATTTGCTTTCATAGGATAGTTTCTCATTGAATGTAGGTTGGCAAGTTAAAGGTAGTTTGTTTCATCATTTGCTTAGTATGCTTAGTAGTTTACCTTTGCTTACTGTCATGAACTAGTTTGCTTTACATAGAGTTTTCATTCGCTTTATTGGGAGCTATCCATCAGTCCTTTGCCCAAAAGTACTTAGGTTGCCTAGTTTCAAGTTGCTTAGTAGGGTTTGCTCATTAGATAGGTCTGCTTGAATAGATTAGTCTTAGATAGATACTTTCCTTAGTTATTCTACACTCCTACCAACCTTTTTACCTTTGGCATATATTTTGCTACAACTCTAAGTTTACTTACCCCGGGTTGACAATTTAATTGAGGGTAGTTTAGTGTATTTTTTAGTACATATAAAACACCTAACATTTTGGCGCCATTGCCAAGGAGTTGTCTCAAGGTAAGAAGTAATTAAGAATTAGATCATTTCTATACCTTAGCATTATCTTGGTGGCAGGAGATCTTTAAGACGAGAGGTAAGAACCTGTGCGCTATAGCAGGTTCCCCCAAACCCAATAGTAGTTTTTCTTTTTGTTTTCTTTCATGAATAGACCTAGGGATCAAATGGTAGCTTTTTCTTTTTGTTTTTTCTTTCTTTCATGAATAGGCCTGGAAACCCACAAGGTAGATACATTAAATCAAAATCAGACCTTTCAACCAATGTTTCTTCCGATCTCTTTGGGGGAAGCAACATTCCGCTTATAAAATCCGCAGACCGATACTGAAAAACAGGAGCTAGCTCGAATCAAAGAGCTAAAATAGTCTCTGAAGGGACTAACACAGGGAGCACTATAGAACAAGAAATTGAGGCATAAATCATATTAGGACAGGAGGCAAGACTACTCGAGTCTTCCATAGAACCAAACAATACAACCTTTTCTTTTACACCACCACCAGGGGACTCTAATTTTAAAGACATCATACACCTTGAACAGGTGAATCTTTTGTTTGGTAGCTTAGCCAATGTAATTATCTCTCAAATTGACACAGAAACTTTGGCACCGATAATCTCAATCGGCTCGAGTAGAGTCCCGAACATCCAATTAGTAGGAAAACATTTTCATCAAAGGGAAACCTTGTTCTCTTCAAAGATAAAACCACTTAGGTACTCTCTTTTTGGAAACCAAGCAAATATGGGTGATTAGGAGGACCATAACAATGTCAGACATGAAGAGGAAGAAGAAACTAGAAACCAAACCGAAACTACCTTTGGGTTTCCGATTTTAGACACCACTCTGAATGTCAACATGAAGAATATTCCTCTCTCAGCACTGCCTACCTTTTATGGTAAAAACAGTGAAGATCCATACACCTTCCTATTTGAATTTGACATCTTGTGTAGGAGCTACAACTATGTGAAAGATGCCCAGAAATTAAAACTCTTTCCTACCACCCTCAAAGACTCTGCATTAAGATGGTTCATGGGGTTGGGAGAATCCGGTATTAGGTCTTGGGAATCCATGAAAGACATCTTTCTTAAGAAGTACCAAGACTACTGAAAGACCGAAGAGTCTCATAATGACATCTTTAAAGTCCAACAATTAGAATACGAGACCCTTGAAGACTATATGGAAAGATTTGGTTATATCTCCCAGAAGTCAAAATACCATGACCTCCCAGAGGATGCAGTTAGGGATCTTTTCCTTAAGGGAATTTCAAAAGAATATTTAGAGATGCTTAACCTGATGGCATCAGGTGATATTTCTCATAAAGCATTTGTTGAAATATGTGAAATGTGTAAAAACTACTCAAGGAGTAGAGCCAAAACAAGGAAGAATGTTAGGGACCCTTATAATAGAAATTTAAAACCAGATAGTTCAGGTGGTATTACGAGAGAAAAGATGGGGAACCTTTTAGAAAACTTCAAGATAGACATCCTAATCACAATAGGTTCCCAGTTGGATACCCTTAAACTAAAAAAGAAACAGGAGGAGGAAAATCCAGCAATGAGCATATATTGCCCAAGATGCAGGAGGAAGCATTCCTCAAGGGAGTGACCACTAGATAACATTTCAGTTTGTGGCTTCTGTACAGAAGACCATGTGACTAAAAAATGTCCAAAATTGCCCGGTTTATTAGCCATATATAGGAGTGGAGATCCTAGGGAGTCTTCTTATGCACCTAGGAGGCCATGGCAGCCTAGGAATCAACCCACATACCCGGATCTACAGTCCCAAGTTCCACCCTATTATCAACAACAACAGTGGAACTCACCAAGTTGGAAAAACTGGTCTACTCAGTACCAACATCCTTGGATTCAAGGATGGAGGGGAGGACACAACCAAGGAAATCCTCAAGCTCCACCTATCCCTATGTACAACCATCCTTATCCTCAGTTCTCATCAAACACTCCGTAGCTTTTGCCAGGTTTTGTTCCACCACCTTTACCTCCTATCCCACAACAACAACCGCTCCAATTTCAAAATGCAAGCTCCCCAAGACCAACATTATTACCAGCATAGCCGGTGTCGAATTCCAATAATAATCCCCCTCAACCTCTTAACAATGTTGAGATGTATGCCTTCCCAACATATGTCATTACTCCTGTTCCATTACAGGAAATGCAACTAAGATCGGGAAAAGTTCTAGATAGGCAGAGACCTTCAGTAGTCATCCAAGAAGAAGAAGAAGAAGAAGAAACCACCCAACAACCCACGGATGACACTAGGTGGGAATATGTTATTATCCCGAAGAATTAAGAACCCTAGCTTCCCCAAAATGAACCTTCACAAATTACGAAGGTCCCTCCTTATCCAGACCGACTGGTAATCAAGAAACCTACCACCCAACTGGAATTTAACATTTTAAATGAATTGAAAAATATTTGTGTCAAAATTCCCCTACTTCAAGCCATTAAAGACATTCCAATCTATAGTAAGGTAGTCAAAGAATTGTGTATCAAGAAGCCATGTAGGAAGCAAAAGGACCCTCCTACAGTACATTTGGTAGGAGGACTCTCTGAGTACATATCAGAGCAGCTAAAGCTAGCAAAGTATGGGAATCCAGGAAACCCCGTAGTAACTATAACCATTAAGGAAGTCTCCATCGGAAACACTCTCATAGACCTAGGGGCAGCCATCAATGTTATGACCGCCACTACCTTGGAACGATTACAGTTACAACCTCTTCTTTGGCCTACCACAACCATTTTGGAATTAGAATATACTAGGGTTACACCTGAAGGGATTTTAGATGATGTGATGGTTACTTTAGCCTCATGGGAGTACCCCATATATTTTCTTGTTATTCATTCAAAGGATCCTGCCCGAGGCCATCCTGTTATTTTGGGAAGACCTTGGCTAGCCACAACTAATGCATTTATTAGTTGTAGAGAAGGAGAAATGACCATCTCAAATGGTCTCTCTATCCAGAAGCTCACCATTTACCCTGCAGCTCAACCTATTATGGAGAATATATGGTGGCTGGAATGTCCATATGAGAATGAAGACTAGGAAGAACCTGTATTTCCTAGTGACCATGAAAGGGCACTTCAGGAGCATACACCAGAAAATGTGCTAAACCAATTCATTTCTGCTATTACATGTGTGGATTTTCCACAGCCTTTTCCCCAATTTGAGTACATGTTTGGGGAAGAATTTCAAGAACACTTAGATCCATCCATTTTTTCTTCGACATATTTTATTTTTGAAATAGATGAGTCTGTCATGTCTTATACTATGCCCTATGAGATTAGTCCAGGGGAATTTTTACATATAAACCCTGGGCTAGATACAGACAACCAGAAATGGTTAGTATATATCCTTAAAGAAAAATCATGAGCATTTGCCTGGGAATACACTGACATGAAGGGTATACATCCTGACACATGCATCCACCATATATACACCCAGGGGAAAGTGACACCTGTTAGGCAACCCCAGAGAAGGATGAACCCAACACTCAAAGATATATATAGTCAAGGAGGAGATTCAAAAGTTGCTAAATGTCGGATTTATCTATCCCATCTCCGACAGTAAGTGGGTATCCCCACTAGTAGTGGTTCCAAAGAAGGTGACTAGGAAATGGAGAATTTGTGTTGATTTCCAGGAACTCAATAAGGCCACTTTGAAAGACTACTTTCCCCTTCCTTTCATTGACCAAGTTCTAGATACCTTGTCTGGAAAGAAGTATTTCTTCTTTCTAGATGGGTACAGTGGGTACAACAAGATTCTTATAGCACCCTGAGGACTAGGACAAGACTACCTTTACTTGTCCTTGGGGCACCTATGCCTATAGGGTCTTACTATTTGGATTGTGTAATTCTCCTGCCACATTTCAACGAGCAGTATTAGGGATATTTTCCGATCTTATTCATGATTGTGTGGAGGTCTACATGGATGACTTCACAGTCTATGGAAACACTTACCAGGAAGCCTTAGACAACTTAGAAAAAGTCCTCATCAGATGCCAGGAAATGAACCTATCCCTAAGTCATGAAAAATGAAAAATGTTGCTAATTGAAGGAGTGATTCTAGGACATCATGTTTCATTTGAAGGAATAAAAGTCAATCCTGCAAAGATTGAGGTCATTATTAGACTCCCACCCCCCAAGACTCAGAAAGAGGTGAGAAGCTTTCTTGGACATGCCAGATATTACCGACAGTTTATTGAAAATTTTACAAAGATTGTTGCACCTATGTTTGGATTATTGATAAAATATGTTGATTTTGTTTGGACTGAGCAGTGTCAAACTGCCTTCGAAACCCTAAAAGCCAAGATGTCTGTGGCACCAGTTCTTAGAGGACCTAATTGGACTCTCCCATTTCATATATCCACTGATGCCTCCGACACCACAATAGGAGGGGTATTAGGGCAGAAAGAAGGCCAACAGTCCTATGCCATTTATTTTATAAGCAAGAACTTATCCCCTATCGAGTTGAACTACACAGTCACCAAGAAAGAGTTCTTGGTAGTTGTTCATGCTATTAACAAATTCTGTCATCACATTACAATTTATGAAGTATTTGTACACACTGATCATTTTCCCATTAGGTTCCTCATGAATAAACCTATAACTAATGGTTGAGTGACTAGGTGGCTCTTGTTATTGCAAGAATTTAATATTGCTTTGCTTGATCGACCTGGAAAGGATAATGTAGTAGCTAACTTTCTTTCCCACATAAAGAATGAGGATGATGAAATCCCTGTAGATGATAGTTTCCTAGATGAGCATATTTTTTCCCTTTCTATCAATACCCCATGGTTTGTAGATATGGCAAACTATATGGCTACTAGGAAGTTACCATCTCATTTGTCACCTCATGAAAAGAAGAAAATTATTACACAGAGTGCTAATTACTCTTGGGTTGGTCATGATATTTTTCGCACAGGTCCTGATTTGATTATTCATAGATGTGTCCAAGAGGACAAGGTCCCTGAAATACTATGAAGTTGCATGATGGACCATGTGGTGGCCATTTCTCTGACAAAGGTACAACATATAAGGTGTTACATTTATGTTACTATTGGCCTAGCATTTTCAAAGATGTTGCCAAGTATGTGAGAAGTTGTGATAGTTTCCAAAGGATAGGTAGACCTACATCATCTGACGAAATGCCTTTGTAGGCCCAAGTTATGATAGAACCCTTCGAAAAATGGGCCCTTGACTTTGTAGGACCAACTTCACCCATGTCCTGTAGGAAGAACTATATTTTGGTTTGTACAGACTATGTCACCAAATGGGTAGAGGAAAAATCTCTATTTAGGGCCACAGAGAATTATGTTGTCGAATTCATCTATGAAGACATCTTTACCCGCTTCGGTGTCCCTCGTGAAATTGTTACTGACCAAGGCACTCAATTTACTTCCAAGATGATGAAAGAGCTAACAGATAAATATGGGAGTAAACATTGTAAATCTTCTCCATACCACCCGCAAGACAATGGTCAGGTAGAATCCACAAACAAAGTTCTGGAAGCCATCTTGACCAAGACTGTTCATTTACATCACCGAGATTGGGCTGATAGGCTCCCAGAGGCTTTGTGGGCATACCGAACTACCTAGAGAAATACCACTGGGCATACCCCTTATGAGCTAGTGTACGGGAAACAAGTACTTTTACCAATAGAATTCCAAGTAAGGACCTTCTGTATTGCCGTAGAATTAGGATTGAACCTGGATGAGGCTCAGAAGAAACGATCCCTACAATTGAATGAATTGGATGAGATCAGGAAAGATGCCATCCAACGGACAATATTGGTCCAAAACCAGAGGAGCAAGTGGCATGACAAATTTATTAAAAAGAAACACTTCCAACCTGTTGATTGGGCCCTGTTGTTTGATTCCTGGTTCAAAACATTCAAAGGAAAACTTACCACCCGTTGGTTGGGCCCTTATAAGGTAGACACTGTATATGACAATGGAGTTGTAAAAATTAAAACAATTGACGATGGACAAGTCTCCTTTGTGGTAAATGGACACCGACTTAAGTTTTATCATAAGCCCATTTCCAGAGAAGATTTTCTACAGGTCATGTCAGCTGACAAGGCATTGGCCTTAGTAGATGGGGAAGTCCCCCCTTGTTCTTGAATTTTTTTTTTAGTTTCCCACTGTATATATGTAAATAGGTTTTTTGTATTTTGTTAATAAGTCAATTCTAGATATTTATGTAAGTAATTATTTCACCGGGAGTACACTGTTTCAAGGTTATTTCATCAAAACATTGTTATACTTGAATTTTGTGTCTACTAAAGCATTAAATGAATAGTGACTTACTATAATTAGCCATGTTTTTGCAAAATTATCATTTTTGAGGCATTCTAAAGCAATTGCTCTTGAAACTCTTCGCCACTATATAAGGAAGTGATACCATAACTATCAAGCCTAGAGGTCTCTCGTACAGTTTTTCCAAGAAAACTGAGTAAGTAAGTCAAGTGTCTTTATCAAAGAGTAACAGGGAGGTCTCATTAGCAGTTAGTCATGGAAACATCATCATAATTACAAAAGAAGACAATGAGTTGAGCCTAGAGATACTTTTTTGTTCTTTCTCAATGGTACCATCCACTACACACTAAATAGCTTGATTATATCATATCTTTAGATAGGCCACGTCCAATTAAGTACCCCTTACATCAGGACAACCACTAAATAATATAATGGAAATTCATCCTCTAACATAAATACCATCACAATTAAAAAAAAAAAAGGAAAGAAAAGTTGTTTCAGAGTTGTTCCCCCATCTTCTTGCATAAGCAATCTGATAATAAAATCTTAAAGGATGGAGGGCCAGTCTCTGAGGGTTTAAGAGGCTAATCCACCAGGATACTGAATAGGTCTGCTAGCAGTGGGTACCGACCTGTGGTATGACTAGGTAAATCCGTCGGAGTACTGAACAGGCTTGCTGACAGCGGGGCATTCTACCTAGCGAGGATGATGATCTGACAAAAATAAATAATAAATCTAAACTTGTCCTGATGTACGACATTACTTGCAAACAAAGCTGACATGGAGTATGTGTGGTTAAGCTAAGGTTAATGAATCTCATCAATTTGCAATTGGGAAATGACTCTAAGACTATCTTGAAACTCTCTTGCCTACCTCTTCTTATCTATATATAGAATCTCTTATCCTATAGGTGGGGCCATCTCCTAACTATCTCGTCGGACCAATCTGTGAAATTTCATCTTTACACTTGACATACTGTAAATCTTCAGCTATTGGGGGATACTGACTAGTTTCTTATACTTTTGATTGAGAGGTGTCACAATACTTAGGTGTGGGGGAATGGTTCATGAGCTGACAAATGATCATTTCCTAGAGAAAGGAGTCTTTGCAAGAATTTTTGTATTATTACGATGATACAAGTTATTACATTGATAGTCATGTTATTTTTAAATGCTTAACTCCTATGTGCTATACATTACTGAACTCATGCTTAACAGACCACTCTTTATTGGTTATCTTCCATTACAAGCTGCATACTATAGGTTTGACAATACATGTTTTATGCTTGCTATAACCCATTTATTTTTTGACACTATATGTCATATACAAGAAGAATGAGTAAGCATGGAGCACTCTGCCTCTGCTCATTAACCACTATGGTCGTCAAAAACACTTCAAAATTGCAGGTTGTCCATTAAAAGAGGTGAAAATGCACTTAACACAGGAGTACCAGATGAAGTACCAAATGAGGTGCCAGATGAGGTGTCGGCTGCAATGCCATTTAAAGTGTCGTTTGAAGTGCCATTGCATTGCATACCAGTAATTGTCCTATATTCCAGGGAACTAGAATTCAATTACATTCAATTAAATTTGTTACAGGCATTGATTAAAAGATGCCCCATATGGTTATGATCAAATGTCCAAGTCAAAAGACTTGGACATTTATCTAAGTACGCACCACTCCATTGCTCCCAAGATTTCCATCAAATTCAAATCTCCCACACATGGCAGCTCACGCGCACATATGGGCAACGTCCTCCACCATAAGAACATCCAAAATTGGGTTGGGCACTCTATTGTTTCATTTTCCCTTGCCATTTTCTCTGTCCTGCGTTAAGGAATCACGCCCAACCTCTGCCGAATTTGCCCTCTGTTCTAATCACACTCAGATTGTGTTAAACCCGTGCCATTTCTTGGCTTGTTTGCACCCTTGCTTGGTAAAATTTTCCCTCTAATCCAATTGCACTCAGACCGTGCCCAAGTCATGTCTCTGTGTGGCTCGATTTCACCCTTTTTTGGTGAATTCAAACCCTGTCACAATGCCCAAGCGATACAAACCCTCCTCCTATGCAGACTTGTTTTCCATTCCAGAATTCGCACAGTGTAGGGAAGTGTTCTTGCATGTTGGATGGGGTCCATTTCTGTCGAGTTTGCAAGGCCATGATGACGGTCTTTCTATGCAATTTGCAATTAGTTTTGATGCCAGGATAGCACATGTAGGGTCTCTCAATTTTGCAGTCACAGAAGAGTCAATTGTTGTTGCAACAAAACTTCCAAGAATGGAAGATAGGTGGTTCAAGAATCATCAATTGCCACGCTCAGGTTACAACAGGGTGATTAAGCCCGAATTCGAGAGAATTTCAGGAGCAAAAGGGTATGCCAAGGAGTGGATAAAGACATAATTGGCCAATCCCCTTATCGCCATCACACGGTTAATTACATGTGAAGGTAGATACTCCACCTTCAAAGCTTGTCACTTTAGATTGTTGGCTCATTTTATGTTCAATAAACCTTTAAACTTCCCTTTTTATTTTCTCAAAATCTTGGAGAAAATGTCCTCTCAAGTGAGGAAATATATGACCAACCCCCACAATAGTCTCTTCCACCACGGTTTGATCAAACTCCTCATTCTTACCGAACTAGAGAAGCAGGGGCGAAGTTGGGATGCCTTTATCTACCAATTTGAAAATCCTCACTTGACAGTTAAGACCAGCAAAAAGCCACTTAGCCTAAAAACTATCTCTCCATCCAAGCCTCACTCTCCAAAAACTCTAAACTCCCTTGCACAAACTCCCTCTTTACCAGAACAATACCAAAAGCTTGTTGATATTCCTACTTCTTCATCAAGGAAAAAGACCAAGAACAAAGACCAAAAGAAGCCTATTGTTGACCCCCCAATGCCTTCATTTTCTCTTGATCCTACACCTAAGAAGCCCCAAGAAGTAATGCAGCAAGAATTTCCCATCATTCCCACAAACAAGAGAGGAGCCAACCGATTTGGTAAGGGACCCTTTCGGAAGAGTACCCGGAACATAAGAACCAAGCCTTATGCAAAGCCTCCACCTACTTCGGATCCTATCCAAGTATCCTCCAACCTTGAGAGCCCTCATAAGAAACCTAGAGAAGTCTCTGCGGATGGATTAGATCCACTAAGGAAAACAAAATCAGAACCTACCTCACCTTTCTAATATCCCATCACACCTACTTCACCCATGCCCACTCTTGATCCTAAATTTGATAAATTGACCACATCTCTCAAAAGACCTAAGCCTTCCTCAGAGATCACTGATTTTGCCCCAACTATAGAGGAGCTACAAAGGGAAAACCATCAGCTTCTCCAACAATTAGAAGAGAGGAAGACAATAGATGCACACCTTCATCATGACAATGCAGTCCTTTAGGCAAAAGTTAAATCCCTTCAGTGGTTGGTCGATGGGATGACCCAATCTAACTACAACTTAAGATCACAATTAAAGCAACATAAGAGGCACAAGGCTAAGCCTACACAACAAGAAGGCAAGGCTTCTAAATCCGACCCTCCTCAACAAGCTTAGTTCTGAGGGATGACTTCTTTTTGTTTGCAGTGGGACCTGCAAAATCGTCGGTGTGGGGGTATGTTGGGCCCGTGATATGATCATCTTCATGACGTTATTATACACTTTTTTCCATATGTATATATGCATTATTATCTTTCAAAGGAGATTTTTGAAGAATTTTATGGTAAAATGATACAATCGGAATGAGGTACGTATAATTCATGTTTTGTGATTCAATCAAGTTTAATTTATCATATTTTATGGTTTTCAAGAGTTAATTCATGTTTTTCTGCTGTTACAGGGCAAAACGCACCATGTTTCTTGGTTTGGCACTTGTTCCGACACTTGATCCAGCACTTGTTCCGGTACTTGATCCGACACTCATTCTGGCACCCAGTATTGCACAAAAACGCAAGGCAAGTTGGCGGTTATGGTATTGGAAGCCAGTGGTGGAAACATTGAGCACATGGGTTTTGTTTGTCATCGCCCCCTCCAACTACTAAGCTCAAGACAACTCGATTTTAGTTGTCCAAAGAGGGCACTCATTGGGTTCCTCCGTTTTGTTAGTTATGGATGCATTTAATGTAATTTGCTGAATTTAGAGGTGGTTCGACCCTCCTGTGGTCGACCACCTGGGTTGTAAGATTATAAATACTACCAGGATGATCATTAGATTGTTAATCAAGTAGAATAGCCATCATATTGGAGATAAACTCGTTATACTCTGTTTTTCATTTTTCACATTGCCAGAATAGTTCCATAACTGCGTTTTTGACTTTCATGGTGAATTCAGCCTGCTGAAGTTCGTGGTGTGCTTGTAGAGGGTAGCCACGACTTGCTGGGGGGCCCACCAACAGTCTGGTGATGATCAATGTGTTGTTTATACATTTCATAATTTAGATTGTCTTTTATTTCCTCTACATGCATGTTTTATGTTTTAATTAGCTAGTTGTGATTTAATTGCTTTATTGTTCTTTTACAGGTTAGTGTGATGGATTATGTTAGCATGAATTAGTTTTGTAGGCTAGGAATAGACTTGCAAGTCTCTACACTAACTCCATAAGCATCTAGATATCATATTACACTTTTATTTATTTTCTTACACTCAAGTTTAAAACATAGTTCTTTTTTAGAATAAAACAAAGTTCTATTTGGGTTTCATTTGACAGGGATCTTTGATGGATAGATAGAATTAGTTACAGTTTCTAGTCATAGCTTGCTTACTTCAGTTTATATAGATTTCATTTAATTAGTTGTTGGTTAAATTAGATTGTCAATTTACTTTTTAATATCATGCTTTAATTTTTTTTTTTAATTATTTATTTATTTTAGTTTGAATGGCTAGAATAGACATAGTGTAGTTTTATTTAACGCAATTTCCTTTCATAGATTAAAATGCAATTAAATTCCTTAGTTAGATAATGATGATATCGTTGTGATGTTGATGGTTTGTACATGAATATGCAGGGTATTTAACATTACTTTTATCATGGATAAGTTTTCATTGGACTGTTTACTTCACACCTTTCATTTTGCCATTGAAATTAGTATTGAGCTTATACCATTAGAACTGTCCTTTGTTGTCAAATGTCATCGAGATATCATCCATCACCACTGAAGGCATTCACACAACCACCAGCATTACATTTGAGTGTTTCATAGGTTAAAGTTAGTTTCTTGCTTTCATAAGTTAGAAAAGATAGTTTCTTGTTTTCATAAGTTTAGTTGATAGTCTTTCTTGCTTTCAATAGAATAGATTTCCTTTCATGAATTGCATTGAGCATTTAAATTTCCTTTCATGCAAGAGAAATATTTTTGCATTAGGCATTTAGTTCACTTGCCTCTTAGGCTAGGTAGTTGTTCAATGAGAAGTCTTTGCTTACTTGTCTTTTGCTTTATGCTTTTGCTTGCTTGTCTATTTTCTTTAATACGTTAGCTAGGTGCTTTTGCTTTCTTGTCTATTTGCTTTAATAGGTTAGTTAGGTGTTTTTGTTGGCTTGTCTCTTTGCTTTAATAGGTTAGATAGGTGTTTTTGCTTACTTGCTTACTTATTTGCTTTCATAGGATAGTTTCTCATTGAATGTAGGTTGGAAAGTTAAAGGTAGTTTGTTTTCATCATTTGCTTAGTATGCTTAGTAGTTTACCTTTGCTTACTGTCATGAACTAGTTTTCTTTACATAGAGTTTTCATTCGCTTTCTTAGGAGCTATCCATCAGTCCTTGGTGCAAAAGTACTTAGGTTGCCTATTTTCAAGTTGCTTAGTAGGGTTTTCTCATTAGATAGGTTTGCTTGAATAGATTAGTCTTAGATAGCTGCTTTCCTTAGTTAGTCTATACTCCTACCAACCTTTTTACCTTTGGAATATATTTTTCTACAACTCTAAGTTTACTTACCCCGGGTTGACAATTTAATTGAGGGTAGTTTAGTGTCTTTTTTAGTACATATAAAACACTTAACAATATCTATTCTATAATGCTAAGGGTTCTTAATAGGCACGCCATTCATTCTTGGAACCTCTCAATCCCAAGCGATTACATTATTACCTCCTCTTAAAATCCATTTACTTATGCTTAAATGGGGTAACCATCAATAGGTCTATTTGATTATGAACTAACCATAACACAATTTCCATCAGTCCTCCAAGCATGAGGAGTTTTCCATAGAGAGCTTAGTCTCTTATTAAGCAATAATTATAACTGCCAAGGTTCTATCAACCCATACTCAATTCCTTTAACAAAAAGGATTTTTCCATAAGGCTCTTAGCTCTTATATAAAAAACCATCATAAATGAAAGAGGCTTTGTCCACCCAAGCAGATAAACATCATTACAACCTAATTAAAACAATCCATCTCATCCATTTTTTGGACTCATGTAGCCCTATAACAAGATTATGCTTCTTCTGCCATTTTACATTCAGATTCAACCATCAATGCTTGTCAACATATTCAGTCTCATGTAGGAGTATTTCTAATTCTAGCAAGGAAATTCCATTACTATTATTCTTTTAGCATGCCTTGGCATGATTAATTTTTATTTTGGATTTATTAAGGAAAAATCCATGACTTTCTGTTGTAAGGAATTTTGGAAACAACATTTAATTTATAGTCCTTCTTTTAAGAAGTTTGTGCAACTAATAAACAAAATTTTAAGAAATAAAATACTTTACAACATGATCATCTTAGCCTTGGTATACCAGTATTGTGATTTTTCTCTGGGCCATCCAGGCCTAGTGTTTGAAGCTCAGCTCTAATACCATTTTGTAACACACCCAACCCCCTAACCCTTCCTCAAGTGGTGGGGTGTCAAAATTTCCTCTTTATTACCTTGATTCCTTTCTCTAAATGGATCCCATGGATGAAATATTCTAATTGAGAGCATTCCAATTATTGTCACCATGCTCAAAACCAAGCTCAAGATCAAAAGTTATGACCTTCTGAACTTTTCATGCCTTCTTCTTCCATCTCTACCTCATCGCCATGTGGCACCCACATGGATCAACGTCACTCGAGTCATCTAACGTGGCACTGACATGTCAAAACACGTAACCTTCTAGCATAACAAACATAACCAAGGGATGAATAACACGTTACAATATCAACGACGATATTTAAGGGGCAATTTCAATGCTTAATCGGGCATGAGGATCCTAGGGATCCCAACAAAACTCACCACCCAAGTATTTCTGATAGTCGATATTCTAGTGTTCTATTTCATGGGCCATACCCCAACCAGGGAATACACCCACCGAGAACCTTAGCTCACTAGGAACTCAGATCTATTAGACACCACATACCAATTCATACTGGGCCCCTAGAAAATCGTTAAATACTTTCTCCTTCTCCCCAATGCACTTGATCCTATGGTCCAACTAGAAATTGAAACACGTCGATGACATGGCATGCCAACAACATGACATGCCATAACTTAACCCGACATGAGGATGACATGGAACTAGCACCTAGTTTATGATGTGTCATCACGTCCTCCCGTCTCAGGTAGAACTCTACTATGGAACTCTGATTTACCTTAACACATGGTTCCTTACCTTCATGACATGTGGACGAATTACAATGCAACATGTGGAACAACCACAACGTGACACAAGGATTGACGTGGCACTAAAATTACTCAAAGGGTATACGATCCTCCACTCGGGTGATGAAACATGTCCACTTCTCATTGGATTGACTAGGTCATCTTGATGTCACTCTAATATCATTAACACATGTCCCAAATTCCTCTAACTCATAAAATAAAAAAAGTAAAGAGATGGAACTCTGCCCGAAACCTTTCCCAACCAGGTATCGAGAAATCGGGTTGACAATGAATGGGAATGAGGCATGGGAATATATAGGGGTTCAAGGGTTCAGTTAGCCTAAGGTGCCACCTCCCTCTTGATATTATCAATGGATGAGATCTGTTGGCCTCCCAGATCCAACGACTAATATTTAAAGCACCAATGTAAAGGATTAATCTTGACAAGGGACCATGCTCAACACACATGCATCAAATGCTGGAAATTGTCATCCTCCATAGCATTTTGGACACCACTCAAGAATGAAGCATCTATATAATTTCATCTCCACTCACCTTCATTTATAAGTGATTAAGGTTGGAACCCTATGTGGGAACTCTACCCCACCAACGCAGGGCATTTAATAGGGTTTCTCTAGATAGAGTGCCCAATTCTATGATACTCTGGTGGTTCAATTATCTGATGACCTGGTTAATCGAGGCTCTGCCACCAGTCCTAGATCTTCAATGATGATCAAATGACGAAGGGTTATCCTCCCCTCTAATCTGATGGATACCATTTCACACTGGGTTTAAATGGATAACATATAAGGATGGATGGCATAAACCTAACGACGAAACTATGCCTAACCAAGATCTAGTGGATCTTTTGAGGGTTGTTTATATTTCTTATCACAAAATGCTCTATCCTTCTCTAGAGGGTATCTAGACTCCAGTCAAGATTAACAACTATTGTTTCTCTCTTAATTTGAACAAGGTTCTCATGAGTTACAGGTTATATCAGGATATAGCATTCCCGTAGTCTCTTCGATGTCTTCCTGCAAATGTTTAAATCATCTTCCTCGAGATATTTCAGCAAGTCGTAAGCCTACTACCTAGAAACTCAAAAGAGGACCCAATATCTAACATATTTTCAAGTAATGGAGAGGGACGATATGGGGTTATCGAAATTCTCTCACCTCCCATACACACGCATTAAATTTAATTTATCAACCCTTAGAAAGGAGATCAAATTACCGCATTCCATTTCATATTTAACATGTATCACATAAGACAATGAGAAGTAAGGATCCCATATGCAGAGAGAAACAATAAACACATCCTTCCTATATTTCTTGAATTTCACTCGGACTTCTAAATAATTAATTTATTAAACCTTTAATGGGATATTACATCCCGCTATTCATTTCAGAATTAACATTTATTCATCACATTCGAATTATTATTGAGAGAAGAAGTTAGAATTCAACCACGATAAACATTCAAATGACATGCAAAGAATTACTTATCTATTCAATGATGTATTTAACCTTCCAGTTGACTATGAGTAAACACATTTCCACCCAACCATAGTCTCTACTGCTCTGTCACTTCGACAGCATGCCATCCCTGTGCCAATCCATGATAACACTAGGGGAATATCCCTCAGGTTATCAGAGCAGTTTAGTAAAGTGAATGCCACTCTCCTTCACACCACCATTGGTAGAAAACCAATACACCTCCCTATCTAAGGTCCTCTTCAAGGTTTATCAGATCAGATTCCCTCCCAACATCAATCTCATGACCTTCTCAACTCAAGTTGGGTTCTGGAATTCTCTGACCAGCCATGCAAAGAGAGTATTTTTCTCCAAATTCATGTCTTCTTCCCACATGGGTTCTCTATTACTCTCAGTAGTCACTCTTATTGTGTGTTTCTCGAGACTAGCACTCTCTTTTTCAACACACATCTGTGCATTTCTTCTATGCCTTCCCTCTTTCATAAGAAAACCCATGGGTCAATCATGGGGAAATGTGATGATATCCTATTGTACTTTGGTATGACTGCTTTCTGTTGTCCTAGCTAGGTCTTCCATGCTTCCATTCATTTAGGGTGGTTGGTTTTCCAATTACCAATCCTCCCTCATTAACTGATTTTCTTTGAAATCAAGAAAAAGGGAATTAGTTTATTATTTCCAAAATAGATAACTCAACAAATAGGCTTGGGTCCTTTTAGCATAATGAACCCCCTTTCCTCTAGTGGTGTCATGGCTAGTACTCAAGTCTTCAACCTTCAACCAATTGTTTGTCTTTTACATTACACAATTACCTTTACATTGTTTACAATCCATAGTAGGGAAAGGTTATCTCAAGGCTAGGATAATAACCACTAATTATAATTAATTACAAATTAATTAGGCAGTTTAAAAATGGGGGTGTTACAACATCTTTCATGTCTAACCTGCAAATGAGTTTCTATAGATCAGGTTTCTTTAACAAAATTTAAAGGATTGGTAGGCTACATAAGAAAAAAAAATCTACAGATCTATAAGTAATAATTTTTGTGAGACCAATGCTACGAATCCTAATCACAAAGACAAGTGTTGCACATCTTAATCATCAAGACCAATGCTACAAATCCAATTCAACAAGTATGGCATGTTAGAAAAATAGGATCGTGGAGAAATAAAATAAAACAAAGGAAGAAATAAAACACAGAAGATACACAATACAATAGAGACACAAATATATGTGGTTCACACATTGTGGGCTACATCCACTAGAGAAATTGCTAGGTCCTTCCTTTTTTTATTATTATCCAGCGAATTAAGGGATACAACCTACAACATACTCATTGTGACTTCCTCTTCTTTCTCTCACATTCTCCTCTCTCAGAATACAATATTCACTCACTCACATAGCCATAATGAAATTCCCTCATATATAAAAGACGGTTTCCTTCTAGGGAAAAATTCCCTAACATAACTTCTACCGTCAGATTTACGACCTTATAATGAATGATCCAGATTTACTATGAAATTACAATATTTTAAAAGGAAATTTTGCAAAACATTCTCTTTAGGGGCGTTGCCCACGAACACACCCCAGGGAGGGGATCCAAAATTTNCCCCCCCCCCCCACTGGACCCTCATGGCGAGAGAACTGGGGTGGAAAGTCCCCTTACATCACCCCGCTAGGTAATGGGGTCCATGTTGGATTACTGAGAAGGGGGGTGAATCAGTAATAGACAAATTTAATCCTTTTTAACCATATAATCCAAGTGTTATATCAATGTAGCATTATCATCCAATAGATCCAAAGTAAATAAGAAATGAACAAATGAACAATCATACACATACACAGTACACCAGTGTTTTACGTGGAAACCAAAAGAGGTAGAAAACCACAGAATGTTTTTTCTTATATGTCTTGAAGAATTACATTCATTGGAAGCACCAACTTTCTTTGTTTTCCATATGCAACTGGAAGGAGGCTCCAACCCCCTTGTTTCTCAGGCTACAACCTGAAGGAAGCTCCAACTCCCCTATTCTCTCGCTACAACCCCCTATGTTCTCCAGCTACAACCACCTGTCCTTGCCTTGTCCAACCGCCCTGACGTAGAAGTAGAATGATGGAACTACTGTCACACTATCATTGTGAGATATACTGATGTAAACCTGTACCAATAAACCTGAACCATGCATCAAACATGCATCAACCTGTACCTCAACTTGTAATCAACCTGTACCATAAACAAGTGCATCAACCATGCACCAACCTATACCAAACAACCTGTAATCAACTTGTACCATAAACAAGTGCATTCAACCATGTACCAAGTATGTACCAATCATGTGTCAACTACTCATCAACTATGACTCATCAATATGTACCAACATCATCAACTATACACCTCATGTATGTGCCAACTCATCAACTACTTGTCTCAACCATGTACCCAATATGTACCTCAACCAAAATCCCTCATCAATATCATCATCCAAATATGATTTGTAACTATGTAATAGACCTGGTGTATATGATCACATACCTGCAAACCTTCCTTAACTTTAACAACAAGAGACTAGCATTTTCATCAAACTTTTCTTTAGTCTCACATGACTAGTTTCAGATTAGTCAACAACCCTAACTTGAAATAATCATAACTATGTACCTGTAATGAATCAATATCTGAAACTGATACATAATTTTATTCAGTGTGTTTTATGAAATTCTTCGAGGTTTCACTACTTGGAACCTCTGATAAAAGGAGTTATAGCAAAAATGACATACCTTGTGAAATTATGGCTTATTCTAGAGAGAAACCTTGTAGAGCGTGCCCCGCACGAAATATTTGTTGAATCGATATGAAAATGTTACACAACATACTATAGACTGTAGTCTAACCAAAATAGTTGTTCGTACTAAATTTGGATCTGTTATGAAGAATTTATGACGTTTTTACCCAAAACACCTATTTTAGACTAGTTTTAGGACTAGCCACAAACCCTATTTTCCACGGAGTGTAAATCCAAAACTACAACGACCCACAAGCTGACTTTTTTACCATAGATACGTGTATATGTTTCCTTAATGAACTGTCAATATAATAGTCTTAATCATTCTAGAAAAAAATTTATTGCGAAAATGGTGAGATAACCTGTAAATAAGATACCTTAGAAAGCATCATCAAAAGAATTTATCCTCCCTTGAATTCTGGCCCTCTTTTCTCCACCTTCCCTCTGAAATTTTGCTTAGATATCATTTGGTTACCCCAGCCACCTATAGATATATCTATAGGTGGCTGGGGTAACCAAATGATATCTATGTCACTTAACCCATTTCTAGGTCACTTAAACCATTTCCATGTCACTTAATCTATTTATAGGCCACTTAACCCATTTATAGGTCACTTAACCTATTTCTAGGTCACTTAACCCATTTATAGGTCACTTAACCTATTTTTCTCATTTTTAGGGTTAACCACTTTCCATAATTAGAAAGTTATCCATTACTTTATCACTTAAATATTCATCTTTGACTATGTCACCTCACTTTATCATTTAAATAATCTTCTTTGATTTTGTCACTTCACTTTATTATTTAAATAATCCTTCTTGACTTTTTCACTTTACTTTATCATTTAAATACTAACTTCTTCTTTTCAAGCTCTTTGACTTCTTTGACCTTTTGGGGCTTCAAGCCAACATATGAGGGTCGTCCAACTTCGTAAGGCCAAAACTCTCAAACCACGAGGAGTTATGTGACGTTCCACATACCACCAGAAATGGCATGACATGTACTATCCATATAGAATAGTATTACCTTCAAATATATTAAAAATCATGTCATTATACATGAAACAACCTTGGGTCCATTACCCACACATTTGTGCTACCGGAATTTGCTACTAGACATTCTTCAAGGGTTTACATCAATGACAACCAACATTAATCAAACATCTCCCCCTTTGGAATTGATGGAAACACTCTGATGAAATACTGAAATTATGTCATGCAATACTGAAGTCATATCACTCATGCTCCCCCTAGAAACATGCCTTTGTCCTATGAATCTCTATGACCATTGCTCCCCCTGGAACCATGCCTCTATCCTCTGCATCTGATGAATCTCTCCCCCTTTTTCATCAATGGAAAAGGTATCTTTCCATCCAGGGTTTCTCCCCACGATTGAACTATCCTCTTTATGGTGCTTCCTTGTGTACATCTAAGACATATAAGATAAGCATTCAAAATAATTCATTTTGGAGTAGAAATAACTCCGAGTCTCTGGCGAAGATACTCAAAGGCTTCACGTGGAAGTGGTTTTGTAAATATATCTGCCACTTTTTCTTTTGTGCCCACATACTCAAATATGATCTTCTTTTCTGCAACCTTTTCCCGTGGAAATTGATACTTGATTGGAATGTGCTTCGTCTTGGAGTGCATCATCGGGTTCTTTGAGATACCGATGGAACTTGTATTATCACAATAGATTGGAATGGGCTCATCATACTCAACCTATATATCTGTCAAATTTTGTTTCATTCAAAGAACATGTGTACAACATGATGCTGCTGCAATATACTCTACCTCGGCTATAGATAGAGATACTGATGTTTTTTTCTTTCTTAGCCATGATACTAAACACTCACCCAAGTAGAACGTTACTCCACTGGTGCGTTGTCGGTCATCAATACAACCTGTCCAATCTGCATCTATGTAGGCAATAAGAGATAGATCCTTTCCTTTTGGATACCATAATCCAAACTCTTTTGTTCCTTTCAGATATGTGAAAATTCTCTTCACTACTAATACATGTGATTCCTTTGGTGTTGCTTGAAAACGTGCCACCTGTCCAACTGCTTGCATTACATATGGTCTGGATGTTGTCACATATAGTAGGCTCCCAATCATTGAGTTGTATTTCCTCTGATCTATAGACTTTGAATCATCATCTTCTCTTAACTTGCAATTGGTTTTCATGGGAGTTATAACTCGTTTGAAATCTTCCATTCCGAATCTCTTTAGCATTTATCTAATATACTTGGTTTGAGAAATAAAAATTCCTTGGTTTCTTTGACGTAGCTGAAGTCCCAGAAAAAAGGATAGTTCTCCAAGTAATGACATTTCAAATTCATTATGCATATCCTTTGCAAATTTCTGGCTTAACCTGTCATCATCACAACCAAAAATAATATCATCAACATAAACTTCAATTAATAAAATATTACCTTAACTTACCTTGATGTAGAGGTTGTTGTCTGCACTTCCTTTTCTAAACCCTGTCTACTGTAGATATTTATCCAGTCTAGAGTACCATGCTCTAGGAGCCTGTTTTAGACCATACAAGGCCTTCTTTAATTTGCACACATAGTTTGCAATCTCTAACAATTGAAATCCTTATGGTTGTTCAATGTAGACTTCTTATTCAAGTTCCCCATTCAGAAAAGATAATTTTACGTCCATCTGATACACTTTAATATTTTTGGAGCATGCATAAGCTAAAAGAAATCAGATTGCTTCCATTCTGGCAACTGGGGAAATGTCTCTTCAAAGTCGACTCCTTCAACCTGTGCATATCCTTTACATACCAATCTAGCTTTGTTCCTTGTAACCTGTCCATGTCCATTCAATTTATTCCTATATACCCACTTTGTGCCGATCACATTCTTATCCTTTGGTCTTGGAACCAATTCCCAAGTGTCATTTGTCTCTCTTTGATCGAATTATTCATCCCTGGCCTTGTTACAAAATTCATCCTTCCTAGCCTCTTCAAAATAGGTTGGTTCAGTCGTAGATGTGAGTGCTAGGTGTGTTTGTTCTGGAGAATGGATTCTTCTTCTAGTCTCAACTCCTGCGTCTTTGTTTTCGATAATCTGATCTGAAGGATGATTCTTCTGTACTCGTCTTCTAGGTGTATTTGGAGGCACTTGTTGAACTTATTCTTCTACTTCTGTCAGATTATCTTCATCTTCCTCTTCTACTTCCTTTTCATCTTCTGCTTCTTCTTCGAAAAGTTGTTCCATTGATTTGTTTTCTTCTTCCTTTGATTCTGGTCTACCTGTTTCATCTATTGTTATGTTCATACTTTCTACAAATTTGTTCAATCTCAGATTGTAACACTTATATGCTTTCCTTGTAGTTGAGTAACCAACAAGTACTCCTTTATCCACACGAGAGTCAAACTTTCCCATTTTTCCATCTTCTCTTTTGATTTAACATTTTCTTCCAAAAACTCTAAAGTGCTTCACATTTGTTGGTCTTCCTTTCCATAGTGCGTAGGGAGTCTTGTCAGTGTTGTTTCTGAGCATTACTCTGTTTTGAATGTGAACTTCGGTATGCACTGCATGTGTCTAAAATATATCTGTCAATTTGGAATCCATTAGCATTGTTCGATCCATTTCCTGTATTGTCTTGTTCTTTCTTTCAACAACTCCATTATGTTAAGGTGTCCTAGAAATAAAGAATTTCCTTTTTATTCCATGACTACTGCAGTAGTCCATAAATTCTTTTGAAGTGAAATCTCCTCCATTATCAGATCTCAATCATTTTATTTTTGAATCCATTTCATTTTCAACCATTTCCTTGTAGATCTTGAAGTTTTCAAAAGCTTATGACTTATTCTTGAGAAAGAAAACTGCAGTCACTCTTGTATAATCATCAACTCATAACATAAAGTATTTTTCACCTTTTAAACCCTTTTTTGTAGTTGGTCCAACTAGATCAGTATGCACAATTTCTAGTGGTGTTGTTGTTGAATATTCCTTTGATTTGAACCTGGTGTTTGTTTGCTTTCCTTCTTGACAATGCTTGCATAAAGTGTTGATTGGTTTCGTGATCTAGGGCATTTCTCTGACTACTTCTCTTCTACTGACTTTGACAAGGTTATCAAAATGTATGTGAACCATTCTTCTGTGCCATAGTCAACTTTCATCTTCCTTTCCTAGACAACACTTTTCATTTCCAATTTCACTTAATACATATATGTTGCTTGAAGTTCTCGCAGCTGTAGCAATCAATTTTCCTGAACCTTCTTTTCTTATCTCGCATTTTTGTGAATCGAAAGTAACTTTATAACCTTGGTCACACATTTGACTCACACTTATAAGATTATGTTTCATATATTCTATTAGTAGAACATTTTATGCCTTGGTATTCTTGTTCTTAATCCTGACCGTGCCTTTTCCAATGATTTTAGCTAAATCATCATTTCTGAAGGATACTAATCCATATATTTCCTTTCGTAATGTAAGAAACCTGTCTCTATCACATGTCATGTGTACCACGTTTCTTCTTCTTAGCTTGTAGAGTGAGTGTGCATTCTTCATTTCTATATTGATCTTGATTTATTATCCATGTCCTTTTCTAAGGTTCTTGTCTGTGACTATTGTTATTCTGTTGTGGTTCTCTAGGAGGGATTGTCATTCTGCAATCTTTGGCCATGTGTCCAAAATTGTTACATTTGTAACATTCCACTTTAGTGCTCAAAGATTAAAACATGTTGTAGCTTCTTCTCTGTGTTTCACTAGACCTTCTTGGATAACCCCTTTGTGTATGACTTTCAAAGTTGTTTGTGTTTGTTCAAAGTTAAGAACCAAATATCAATATAGCATAGAAAAACCTCAGGAAAAGTACTCAACGCCTTGAAAAAGAGATAATTTCAGATAATAAGCCTCTTCGATGGGGAAACCTCCTTTTACCCCACTTAAATGTTCAAGTACAAGATGATTCAAAATGAAAATGTCTCCTTGGTATATATAGGAGACTAGGAGGTATAATTACAACTAATGGCCTAAAGCCGACATAAATAAAATAAAATTACTAATATAATATGCCCCAATTAAGGGGTAATGAATCAATATTAGGGCTTAACATGCCCCTCCCCTTGAGACAAGTGTTGTCTGCAACGCTTGAGTAACTCTGGATGCTTCTGTATAAAAGACTCATCTTCCCAAGTGGAATCTTCAACCAGTAGTTTCCTCCATTTAATGAGATACTCTGAAATGGATCTATTCC
>ML822824.1:130795-145600 GCA_009831015.1 Picea engelmannii
TGCTTCCAAATTTCCAATGATCTTGTCTTTTTCTTCTAGCTGTTCTTTGAGTGCTTCTTCAATTCTTTTATCTTCTTCTATTTGAACCTTCAAATTTGTGATCATTTGTTCTAGTTCTTGAGTGTCTTCTTTCTTGTCTAGTTATGCTTGTAGTTTCTTGTTTTTCTTTTTTTCTTTTCTCAAAACTTCTATGGCACACATTAATTCCTCTCGATAGTCAACTTTAGCCTCTTCAATTTCTTCTTCGACTTCTTCATATTCTTCTTTGGCTTCTTCATATTCTTCTTCATAGTCTTCTTTATCAGAGTCTTCTAGTGTCACGAATAGAACTCTTTATGTATCACTGTCACTGACTTCATCTTCATCTGAAGATGAGATGTCTTCTTTAGTGCATAGCATTTTCTTGAAAACTTTCTTTGTGGTTCTTTTTCCTTTATATGTTTGTTTGCCTTTTGAGTAACCTTCATCATTTCTCTTTTTCTTATAAGGACATTTGTTAGAAAAATGACCAATACCATCACAATTAAAACAAATTAAAGGAAGCTTACCTCTATACCTATCGTCAGTTCCCTTATTCAGTCTTTTGACAAAGTTGGCCACTTATTCATCATCTTCTGAGACATCACTTTTGCTCCTATGTTCTTATTTTTGCCTTCCCTTTTGCTTTGAATTTTTGGATGATTTGAAGGCTGCTTCTTTTATATCTAGATTTTCCTATTCAGTTATGATTTCATATGCTGTGGAGATTCCATGTAATTTGTCCATGCTTATTGAGTTTAGATATGATCTTTATTCTAGTGCTAATATCTTAGGGTCAAATCTCATAGGAAGAGATCTTAGTATTTTTTGAACAATTACAAATTCTTTGATTTCTTCACCCAATCCTATGATTGCATTTTCTATTTCATCAACTCGTAAAAAGTAAGTTGAAATATTATCATCTTCCTTCATCTTAAGCTGTTCAAACTGACCTCTGTAAGTTTGAAGCTCTGTTGCTTTGACTTTTGAATCTCCTTCATAAATATTTTGAAGTTTGTCCCAAATCTCTTTAGTGGATTTGCAATGTGCAACTTTGGTGAATATCGTTTCACTAAGACCATTCAGAAGTGAATTTTTGGCTTTGGAATTATTCTCACCGAGTTTCACTTCTTTGTCATTTGTTGGTGGAACTGTTGGTGTTGTGTATCCATCTACAATTGATTGCCAAATTTCAAATCCCTGTGCTTGTATATATGTTTTCATCCATATGCTCCAAAATGCATACTTCTATCAATTGAACTGTGGTATTCCATTTTTATATAAGTTGTTTCTCTCCATGATCTACCTTTCAGTGGTTAAACTGATTTTGAAGGAACCTCCCCTAATACCAATTGTTGGATTAATGAGAGGGGGGGTGAATCACTAATAGAGAAATTTAATCATTTTTAACCATATAATCCAAGTGTTATATCAATGTAGCATTATCATCCAATAACGACAGAGTAAATAAGAAATGAACAAATGAACAATCATATGCATACACAGTACACCAATGTTTTACGTGGAAACCCAAAGCAGGAGAAAACCATGGAATGATTTTTCTTATATGTCTTGAAGAATTACATTCATTAGAAGCACCAACTTCCTTTGTTTTCCAGCTACAACTTGAAGGAGGCTCAAACCCCCTTGTTTCTCAGGCTACAACCTAAAGGAATCTCCAACTCCCCTATCCTCTGGCTACAACCAAAAGGAGGCTACAATCCCCTATGTTCTCCGGCTACAACCGGAAGGTGGCTACAACCACCTGTCATTGCCTCGTCCAACCGCCCTGAAGTAGAAGTAGAATGATGGAACCACTGTCACACTATCACTTTCATATATATCGTTGTAAACATGTACTAATAACCATGCATCAACCTGTACGTCAACCTGTAATCAACATGTACCATAAACAAGTGCATCAACCATGCACGAACCTGTACCAAACAACATGTAATCAACATGTACCATAAACAAGTGCATCCAACCATGTACCAAGTATGTACCAATCATGTGTCAACTAATTGTCAACTATGAATCATCAATATGTACCAACATCATCAACTATACACCTCATGTATGTGCCAACTCATCAACTACTTGTCTCAACCATGTACCCAACATGTACCTCAACCAAAATCCCTCATCAATATCATCATCCAAATATGATTTGTAAATATGAAATAGACTTGATGTATCTGATCACATACCTGCAAACCTTCCTTAACTTTAACAACAAGAGACTAGCATTTTCATCAAACTTTTCTTTAGTCTCACATGACTAGTTTTGGATTAGTCAACAACCCTAACTTGAAATAATCATAATTATTTACCTGTAATGAATAAAGATATGAAACTAATACACAATGTTCTTCGGTGTGTTTTATGCAATTCCTCCAGGTTTCACTACTTGGAACCTCTCAGAAAAGGAGTTATAGCAAAAATGACATATCTTGTTGAATTCTGGCTTATTCTAGAGAGCGACCGTGTAGAGCATTCCCCACATGGAATATTTTTTGAATTGATCTACAAATGTTACAAGGCATACTACAGACTATACTATAACCAAAAAATTTGTTCTTACTAAATTTGGATATGTTATGAAGAAGTTTTGACGTTTTTACCCGGAACACTTGTTTTAGACTAGTTTCAGGACTAGCCACAAACACTATTTTCCATGGAGTGTAACTCCAAAAATGCAATGACCCACAAGATGAATTATCCACAGATACTTGGATATGTTTCCTTATTGTCCTATCAATATCACAGTCTGAATAATTCTAGAAAAAAAATTATTGCGAAAATGGTGAGATGACCTGTAAATAACATACCATAGAAAACATCATCAAAAGAATTTATCCTCCCTTGAATTCCGACCCTCTTTTCTTCACCTTCCCTCTTAAATTTGTCTTATATATCCTTTGGTTACCTCAGTCTCTTATAGATATTCAATATTTTCAAGTGTTATGTAAAATGAGAGAGCCTTGCCTGTTATTTATACTCTCCATCTTCTAGGTCACTTAACCCATTTCTAGGTCACTTAAACCATTTCCAAGTCACTTAACCTATTTCTAGTTCACTTAACCCATTTCTAGGTCAATTAACCTATTTCTAGGTCACTTAACCTATTTTCCTCATTTTTAGGGTTAACCACTTTCCATAATTACAAAGTTCTCCATTACTTTATCATTTAAATATTCCTTCTTGACTTTGTCACCGCACTTTATCATTTAAATAATCTTCTTTGATTTTGTCACTTCACATTATTATTTAAATAATCCTTCTTGACTTTGTCACTTTACTTTATCATTTAAATAATAATTTCTTCTTTGCAAGCTCTTTGACTTCTTTGACTTTTTGGGGCTTCAAGCCAACATATGAGGGTCCTCCAACTTCGTAATGCCATAACTCTCAAACCGTGAGGAGTTATGTGAAGTCCCACATACCATCAGAAATGGAATGACATGTACTATCCATACAGAATATTATTACCTTCAAATATATTAAAACTCATATCATTATACATGAAACAACCTTGGGTCCATTACCCACACATTTGTGCTACCGAAATTCGCTACCGGACTTTCTTCAAGGGTTGACATCACTGACAACCAAACTTAATCAACAGTCTAAATGTGACTAAACCAATACCTATGAATCAATAACATAATCAGGATCCACAACCAACATGCTCTCTACCACATGCTATGAGTTTCTCAAAGATTCTGTGTTGTTACTTAGTTGTTGCAAAACCACAAACTACCAACATAAGCTTCTATGCAATTTGAGGAATTTGCTACAAGACTGTGATGATGAATGCACATGTGACTTTGGTTGTGGCTATAGAGCATCTTCAGAATAATTTACAATTTTCTATATCCCAAAAACCAATTCAATTGCATAGTTACCTTAGATACTTTGTTATATTATTATGATAACTAGTTTTAAGTAAAATGCATTGTTTTCTTTAGTACTTGTAATAGACTTCAACAATCACTTGAAGAATATGATATTCTCAAGTGTGTTGTTTCATATATGTAATTAAGGAAGTTGTTAAATGGATAAGTCACAAAAAAATGGTCATGTTTGTCTCATATAGAGGAATCAAGATATGAATAGGAGACAGAGAAGTATTGGAAGAAATTCAAAGACAAATTTCTATATATTTTGATTCTTTTTTTTAATACAAGAATGGTTTTCCTTGTTCATGTGTGATTAATTGATTGTTGAGTAAACTAAGATCCTTAGTACTATAAAACTTCCTCATCACCTTGCTCCATAGAGAAAGGGTCTAGCTTGGAGGTCACAAATGTTGTTTTTCATTTACTATCTACGTTTATATGTCGTATATTTTCTTTATGTATATGATTTCTTAAATGTTTTCAAAAGTTAATTTGTTGTTTATAGTTCTCTCTGTGTGTGTGTGTGTGTGTTGCAACAAATGCCATTTTCATCCTTTACCAGTCAATGATTCATTGTTATAGGTCTCATGCTATAGAACTAGTGAGTATAAATCATCACCTGTGTTTCTTATTTTACAGTCAAACATAATTTGATTTATAGATAGATTATGATGTCATGATTAAATTGTCCAACTAGCTAGCTAATTCCTCATCCTTGCAAATACTTTGCATGATACCTTGCAAGTGTTATAATCCCTGGGTTGAAGAGTTAGTGCATTATAAACTAGATACCTTGGCAGGAATTGATAGGATATATAGTAGACATGTCATGATGTATGATATATCTAGAGTAAAGATGGATCTTTGTTGGTTCCAGTGATGAACATCCATGTAAAGAATTTAGATCATCATCAATATGTATATGCATATGTTGTAAAATAATTTGATCCTTTGAAATTTATCAAATATGATTTTAAATTTAGATAATACCGTCAAGAAGGACACTTGAAAAGTTACATGAGGATGAAGGTAATCAATAATAAAGTAACAACATTCAATGATCAAGAAGGTGAATAGTAAGAAAGTAATAGTATCCCTATAATAAATAATAGATAGCCTTACATAGTGACCAATCTTAATGTGTTTTCTTCATCTTTTGTTTTACCTACACCTACTAGCTTTCTCATATTTTCATATCAATTGGATGAGAAAGGAAGTTGATTTGGAAGATCATTCAAACATTTAACTAGAGATATATAATATTGCAATAAATTTGGCCTTCGAACCTTTAACTTGAGATATATATAATATTGCATTCAAGTTCATACTCTATCTCTCTTGCTTTCCAATATTAATAGTTTCTTTCTCTAACCTCATAATTTTATTTACAATTTATTCATGTTGGATTAATTAGAAAGCATCATCAAAAGACATTATCCTCCCTTGAATTTCGGCCTTCTTTACTTCACCTTCCCTCTGAAATTCATCTTAGATCTCCTTTGGTTACCTTAGTCACTTGTAGATATTCAATATTCTCAATGGATACTAATGGGAGTCCCTTGCTCTCTTATTTATATTCTCCAAGTAGCTTCCTCTATAAGTATCGACTTAACCACTTTGTCCACTTAACCAACTTTGTCCACTTAACCACTTTATCCACAAATGGTAAACTCTTCAATTCTAGTTGCAACTAATTTATTGTTAATTGTTTTCTTGTTGCAACCACTTAACCCATGACTAACCACTTTGACTGTTCAACTTCTTCTAGGAGCTTCTATAATAATTTGACTTCTTTTACCTTCTAGAGGCTTCTAGATAACTCATGAGGGTTCTCCAAATTCAAATGGACATAATTCTCTAACCATGAGGAGTTATATGACATTCCACATATCACCGGAAATGGCATGAAATATATTTTCCATATAGAATAGTCTTACCTATAAATTCATTGATATTCATTCCTTTATACATCAATAAAACTGAAGTCCCTTAATCATACTATTGGGGCTAATGAAATTTTCTACTTGAATTTCTTCAAGGGTTGACATCACTAACAACCAACCTAATTAATCAACAATCTTCCCCTTTGTCATTGATGGAAACACTCTTATGCAATATTGAAGTCATATCTCTCATGCTCTCCCTATGACCATCGCTCCCCCTAGAACCATGCCCATGTTCTCTCTCTACAAGCATCTAACTCTCTATTCTGCATGTGATAAATCTCTCCCCCTTTGACATCAATGGAAAAGGTAACTTTCCATCCGAGGCTGCTCCCCTAACTGAACTATCCTTGGGGCTACTCCCTCTTACTGAAATCTTCCTGAAACTGCTCCCCCAACCTGAAATATCCTCTTTATGGTGCTTCTTCGTGTAAATATAAGACACATAAGATAAGCATTCAAAAGAATTTATTTTGGAGTAGAAATAACTTTGAGTCTCTAGCGAAGATACTCAAAGGATCCCCTTGGAAGCAGTTTTGTAAAGATATATGCCACTTGTTTTTTTGTTCCCATATATTCAACTCTGATTTTCTTCTTTGCAACTTGTTCCCATAGAAAGTGATACTTGATTGGAAGGTTCTTCATCTTGGAGTGCATCAACGGGTTCTTTGAGATACTGATGGCATTTGTATTATTAAAATATATTGGAATGGGCTCTTCATAATCAACTTGTATATCTGTCAGAGTTTGTTTCATCCATAGAAATTGTGGACAACATGATGTTGTTGCAATATACTCTGCTTCGGTTGTAGATAATGATATTGATGATTGTTTCTTGCTTAGCCAAGATACCAAACACTCACCCAAATATAACGTTGCTCCACTAGTGCTTCGTTAGTCATCAATGGAACCTGCCCAATCTTCATCTGTGTAGGAAGTAAGCGATAGATCCTTTCCTTTTGGATACCATGATCCAAAATTTTCTGTGCCCTTGAGATATCTGAAAATCATCTTCACCGCTAAGACATGTGATTCCTTTGGTGCTGCTTGAAATCATGCCACCTGTCCAACTGCCTGCATTACATCTGGTATGGATGATGTCACATATAGTAAGATGGAAATCATTGACGTGTACTTCCTCCAGTCTATAGACTTTGAATCATCATATTTGCTCAACTTGCAATTGATTTGCATGGGAGTGTTAACTGGTTTTCAATCTTCCATTCCAAACCTCTTTAACATTTCTCTGATATACTTAGTTTCATAAATAAAAATTCATTGGTTTCTTTGACATATATGAAGACCCAAAAAGAAGGATAGTTCTCCAAGTAATGACATTTCAATATCATTCCTCGTATCCTTTGCAAATTTCTAGCTTAACCTATCATCATCACTTCTAGAAATAATATCATCAACATAAACTTCAATTAATAAAATACTATATTGAGTTACCTTGATGTAGAGGTTGTTGTCTACACTTCCTTTTCTGAACCCTGCCTATTGTAGATATTTATCCATTCTAGAGTACCATGCTCTAAGAGATTGTTTTATACCATACAAGGCCTTCTTCAACCTGCACACATAATCTGTGTTTTCTGACAGTTGAAATCCTTCTGGTTGTTCAATGTAGACTTCTTCTTCAAGTTTCCCATTCAAAAAGATTGATTTCACATCCATTTGATACACTTTAATATTCTTGGAGCATGCATAAGCCAAGATTAATCGGATTGCTTTCATTCTGGCAATTAGGGAAAACATCTCTTCAAATTCGATCACTTCAACCTGTGTGTATCCTTTACATACCAATCTAGCTTTGTTCCTTGTAACTTGTCCATATTCATTCAATTTATTTCTGAAAACCCACTTTGTGCCAATCACATTCTTGTACCTTGGTATTGGAACCAATTCCCAAGTGTCATTCTTCTCTATTTGATCCAATTCTTCATTCATGGCCTTTTTCCATAATTCATCCTTGTTTTCCTCTTCAAAATTGTTTAGTTCAATCGTAGATAAGATTGCTAGGTGCAGTTGTTCTAGTGAACGAATTCTTCTTCTAGTCTCAACTTCTGGATCCTTATTTCCGATAATTTGATCTGAAGGATGATTCTTCTGTACTCGTTTTCTAGGTGTTGTTGGAGGAACTTATTGAACTTGCTCTTCTAATTCTGTCTTATCTTCATCATCTTCCCCATATACTTCTTCTTTATCATTTGCCTCTTCTTTGTAAACATGTTCCATTGATTCTTTTTTTTCTTCCTTTAATTTCCGTCCACCTTTTTCATCAATTGTTACATTGATACTTTCCACAACTTTGTTCAACCTCATATTGTAACACTTATATGCTTTCCTTGTACTTGAGTAACCAACAAGTACACCTGTGTACACACGAGAGTCAAACTTTCCCATTCTGCCATCTTGTCTTTTGATGTAGCATTTTCTTCCAAACACTCTAAAGTGCTTCACATTTGTTGGTCTTCCCTTCCATAGCTCGTAGGGAGTTTGGTCCCTATTGTTTCTAAGAATTACTATTTTTTGAATGTGAATTGTTGTATGCACTACATGTGTCAAAAAAACATCTGACAATTTAGAATCCATTAACATTGTTCAAACCATTTCATGTACTGTCATGTTCTTTCTTTCAACAACTCCATTATGTTGAGGTGTCCTAGCAATGTAGAATTGCCTTTTTATTCCATGCTTGTTGTAGAAATCCATAAATTCCTTTGAATTAAACTCTCCTCCATTATTAGATCTCAAACATTTGATTTTTGAATCCATTTAATTTTCAACCATTTCCTTGTAAACCTTGAAGTTTTCAAATGCTTCTGACTTATTCTTGAGAAAGAAAATTGCAGTCATTCTTATATAATAATCAACTAATAACATGAAGTATTTATCACCGTTTAAACCCTTTGTTCTAGTTGTTCCAACTAGATCAGCATGCACAATTTCCAGTGGTCTTGTTGTTTAGTATTCCTTTGATTTGAACTTGGTCTTTGTTTTCTTTCCTAGTTGACAATGTTTGTATAATGTGTTGGTTGGTTTCGTGATCTAGGGAATTTCTCTAATTGCTTCCTTTTTGTTGACTTTAAAGAGGTTATCAAAGTTTATGTGACCCATTCTTTTGTTCCATAGACAACCTTCATCTTCCTTTCCTAGACAACACTTTTCATTTCCAATTTTACTCACTACATATATGTTGTTTGAAGTTCTTGCAGTTGTTGCAATCAATTTTCTTGAACCTGATTTTCTTATCTCACACTTATGTGAATCAACTGTAAGCTTATGACCTTGTTCACACATTTGACTTACACTTAGAATATTATGTTTCATATCTTCAACAAGTAGAACATTTTCTGCCCTAGTATTCTTATTTCCAATTTTGACTGTGCCTTTTCCAATGATTCTAGTTGAGTCATCATTTCCAAAAGAGACCGATCCATCTCTTTCCTTTCTTAATGTAAGAAACATGTCTTCATCACATGTCATGTGTTTTGAATAGCCACTATCAACATACCAACCATGTTTCTTATTCTTATAGTGTATAGCGAGTGTGCATTCTTCTTTTCTATAATGATTCTTATTTCTTATCCATGTTCTCTTATGAGGTTCCTATCTATGACTGTTATTATTATTTTATGATTCTCTAGGAGGGATTGTCATTCTACAATCTTCGGCCATGTGTCCAAAGTCATTGCACTTGTATCATTCCACTTCAGTGCTCAATGATTCAAACATGTTGTATCTTCTCCTCTGTGTTTCACTAGGCCTTCTTGGACAACCATTTTGTGTATGACTTTCAAAGTTGTTTATGTTCCTTCTATTAGCTCTGCAATTTACAACTTTATGTCCAAAATTATTACATGCATAACATAAACCAAAAAATATAGTTTGATACCTGGGAGTTGAATATTTTCTTAAAGGAGTTACTCTTTATGAATCCTTCTTCTTCTTTAAGAATGTTTGTTTCTGACTGTTGTTGATTATAAAATCTAAATATTCTCGGTGGAGGAGTGTCCCTATTATCTTCCTTGTAGAACTTCCTAACCCCTCTAACTGTTTCTGCATAGCTTTTTGGATATCTTTCTTGATCTGTCGTTTTGGAGCTTGATCCCTTTTTTGTCTGATTGTATCCAAGTCCAGACTTGTCATGATTAGGTCTTTGACTGTTGATAATGTCATCCAAAAATTTTGGGTTGTTCTACATATTTTTATTTTGAATATAATTTCTCAATGTAACAATCTCTACTTCCAAATTCCCAATGATCTTGTCTCTTTCTTCTAACTGTTCTTTGAGTTCATCTTCAATTATTTTATCTTCTTCTATTTGAACCTCCAATTCTGTGATGATCTGCTCTAGTTCTCAAGCGTCTTCTTTCTTGTCTAGTTCTACTTGGAGCTTCTTGTTTTTCTTCTTTTCTCTTTTTATAACTTATATAGCACTCAAAAATCCTTCTCGATAGTAAACTTTTTCCTCTTCAAATTATTCTTCGGTGTCTTCTTTATCAGAATCTTCTATTTCCATGAATAGAACTATTTATGTCTCACTTTCACTGACTTCATCTTCATCTGATGAGGAGTTGTCTTCTTTGGTGCAAAAACGTTTCTTGAAGACTTTGTTTTTGGTTCTTTTTCCTTTATATGTTTGTTTTCTATTTGAATCATCTTCATCATTTATTTTATTTTTCTTATGAGGACATTTTTTAGCAAAATGACCAATACCGTCACAATTAAAACAAATCAATGGAGGATTACCTTCATATCTTTCGTCGGTTCCCTTTTTCAATCTTATGACAAATTTGGTCATATCTTCATCGTCTTCTGAGATGTCACTATTTTTGTTGTATTCTTTTTCTTTTTTCTTTCCCTTTTGCTTTGATCTTTTTGATGCTTTGAATGTTGCTTCTTTTATACCTGGATTTTCATGTTCAGTTCTCATTTCATAGGTTGTGAAGATTCCATGTAGTTCATCCATGCTTATTGAGACTAGATCTGCTCTTTCTTCTAGTGCTTATATCTTAGGATCAAATCTCATAGGAAGCGATCTTAGTACCTTTTGAACAATTATAGATTCTTCAATTTCTTCTCCCAATCCTATGATTGCATTCACTATTTCATCAACTCGTAATAAGTAATATGAAATATTCTCATCTTCCTTCATCTTTAGTTGTTCGAATTGGCCCCTATAAGTTTGAAGCTTTGTTTCTTTGACTTTTGAATCTCCTTCATAAATATTTTGAAGTTTCTCCCAAATCTCTTTAGCAGATTTACAATGTATAACTTTGTTATATACCGAATCACAAAGACCATTCAGAACTGCATTTGTGGCTTTGGAATTATTTAGACTGAGTTTCTTTCCATTGTCATTTGTTGGTGGAAGTGTTGGTTCTTTGTATCCATCTACAATTGATTTCCAAACTTCAAATCCCTGTGCCTATACATATGTTTTCATCCTTCTGCTCCAGAATGCATACCTTTGTCCATCAAAATGTGGTATTCCATTTTTATACATATTGTTTCTCTCCATGATCTACCTTTCAGTGGATAAACTAATTTTTGAAGGAACCTGCTCTGATACCAATTGTTGGATCATTTAGAAAGCATCATCAAAACACTTTATCCTCCCTTGAATTTCGGCTTTCTTTACTTAACCTTCCCTCTGAAGTTTGTCTTAGATCTCCTTTGGTTACCTCATTCACTTGTAGATATTCAATATGCTCAATGGATACTAATGGGATCCCCTTTCTCTCTTATTTATACTCTCCAAGTAGCTTCCTATAGAAGTATCCAATTAACCACTTTGTCCACTTAGCCACTTTGTCCACTTAACCAACTTTGTCCACTTAGCCACTTTTTCCACTTCACCACTTTGTCCACTTAACCACTTTATCCATAAATAGTAAACTCTTCAATTCTAGTTGCAACTAATTTTTTTTTAATTGTTTTCTTGTTGCAACTACTTAACCCATGACTAACCACTTTGACCAGTCAACTTCTTCTAGGAGCTTCTAGAATAATTTGACTTCTTTGACCTTCTAGAAGCTTCTAGATAACTCATGTCCAACTTCATATGGCCATAATTCTCTAACCATGAGAAGTTATTTGGCATTCGACATATCATCGGAAATGGCATGACATATATTATCCATCTAGAGTAATCTTACCTGTAAATTCACTGATCTTCATTCCTTTATTCAACACTCAAAATGAAGTCCCTTAATCATACTGTTGGGGCTACCAGAATTTGCTACCAGACTTTCTTCAAGGGTTGACATCAATGACAACCAACCTAATTAATCAACGATTCATGCTTTTGATTTTAATGCATTCTATTTATCAATATTATAATAGTTTTAATGTGAAAATTTTATAGATGAATCACACCCAAGAAAACAATGTAGTGGACTTCATTGGTTTGCATTGTGTTATTGTTAAAGTCATTTTACTTAATAATTTCCACTATCTTTGTGTTGAAATCAATGTAATCAATTTACTTTATAACCAACACACCCTATTGTTTTGTGTTATCTCATTGTTAAAATCAATATAACTGCTTGATTAATCTAAATTATTTTTCATAGTATCATCACCAAAATCAATGCATCATATTGTTTTGCATTATGTGATTATTGAAATTAATCCAACTAATTTCTCTAAATCATTTTTCATTGTATCATCTCTAAAATAAATGCACCCTATTGTTTTGTGTTATATCAATGTTGAAATCAATGCAACTACCTAATTCCTGTGCATTTTATCATTTATGAAATCATTGCAATTCCATAATTTCTCTAAGTCACTTTTTATTATATCATCGCTAAAATCAATATGCCCTATTGTTTTGTGTTGTATTATTGCTGAAATCAATGCATGTACTCAATGATTGATATCAATAGAGTAAACCTCTACCTCCTAAATTTCAAAAATTTCTTCATTTTTTTAACGTATTAAAACATATTTATATATCTTAAAAGGCTTTTCATCCTCTTCATATTAAACTATTGTCTCAATAATCTATTTATTCCCAATATACTTGTTATTTTACATTTACAATTTGAAAACCAATGATATGATATGATAGTGTGGTGATGAAAAACAATAAGACGATCTAGTTTAAAAAATATGTTTAAATGAATGAAGAATAATAATTTACGGAAATGAAGAATAATAATAATTAAAGATGAATGAAGAGATGTTCCAGCTAATTTTATCAAATTAAATTGAGCAGAAAAAAAATAAAAATAAGAAGGTTTATGTTTATATAGGACTTTGACCTCACTAATTTTATCAAATTAAATTTTAGAAAATAAAAAAATTAGGAATTTGTTTGCCAGTTCTTTGTCAGGTCTTAAGTCTTAGTTCTCACTCTATATAGTTTGGGAAAGTGTAGGCTAGTTCCATATGAACTAAGAATAACATCTCAAGCAAGGCTAATTGAAAGGTTATGTGAACTTGTTATAGCTTTGTCTCTGCTTCATTTATAGTTTGAAAAAAATCAAGTAACCACTATAAGGTTGATCCTCTAACATAAGATTGATCTTGATTTAGTTTTATTTATTCTTAATAATTATTTTTGGGAATACTACTCAAAGTAATTTATAATAATTATTCAAAATATTATTGAACCAATTTACTTGATTTTTATTGTTTTTATAATTAGTGATTGCTTTCAAAAGTTTAAGAATATATCAATATAATAAATATCATAAAATAATGTTGAAATGTATTTATGTTGAAATGGTTATGTAAACTTGTGAGAGCTTTGTCTCTACTTCTTTTGTTGTTTGAAAAAGATTACATGAAAACTAGATGGTTTATCCTCTAACATATGTTTAAACATATTCAAACCTAACATATTTGGATAGGATGTCGATCGACTACATTGTTAAATACACCTTTCACTCTTTCATCACCTTCCATTATTATTAGTCTCCATATTTTTCTGTATATGATTTGCTAGTAAAGATGATACAAACTTGCACAAACATGGCCTATTTCCATTGATTTCAAGTGGTTGTTCATTTGTTTCATTCACTATAAATTCTCTAGTTTATAGTTGTTCTAGAGTCTCTCTATTATCATTTTCAATATCTTATTCTCTGGTTCTCTAATCTTATATTGGAATCTCAAATCAAGGTTTTGTTTATTTGGATTTCTGATAAATAGTATAATTTCCTCGAGGCAAGGCTCTTCCTCCAATTAGACAAATTACCCTTGGGCTTAAACAACGCCTCCAATTGGACAAATTACCCTTGGGCCGAAACAACTTTCCAATTGTTTCTTTTTAAATTAATTAAAATTGAAATCCATAAAAGTTAAAAAAATTAAAATTAAATTATTATGATACACAATTTGGATGGTGTACATCTCGATAACTATACATAAAATGTGTAATATATTTTAGGTTTTAATTGGTCATAGTCATATTAAGGTGGTATATTATCCCTTATGATATGTACCAATTTTCCTAGTGTCATGTCCTACAACTATGTAGACATATTTGGAAGAGACATCTGGTGGTGGCATCATTAAATATACCTTTCAATTCTTTGTCCCCTTCCATTGGGATTAGAATTTTTCTCCATATTTCTTCTATGTGATTCGTGAGAAAAGAGGTTGCACAATTACATATATGTGACCTATGTTTATTTATTTTAGGTAGGTATTCATCTCTATTGTAGAGTCTCACTATTATTAATTTCAATATCTTATTATGTGGTTTTCTATTCTTTGTTTAGAATCTCAAATGAGAGTTTTCTTCTCTTCGATTTTTGTATTTATGATAAATAGTGTAAAAAAATAAGAGTTCTAAAAGTAGTTTTTTCTTTATATGACCCTTCTATTTGTCTCTTCATCTTAGGTAATAAGCATTAGCAATGTGCATACTAACACTTTGATTTCAAAGTTATACCAATAAATGATTATAATCTTCCTCACATTTC